>QUSF01000095.1:648533-770559 GCA_003676055.1 Chloebia gouldiae | reverse complement strand
AGGGTGGCCG
The DNA here is from genome assembly GCA_003676055.1 of Chloebia gouldiae. NCBI lineage: Eukaryota > Metazoa > Chordata > Aves > Passeriformes > Passeridae > Chloebia > Chloebia gouldiae. The sequence continues at coordinate 770,549 of QUSF01000095.1, read as the reverse complement.
AGGACCCCTTTATGCAATGATGGAGTGCTTGGGAATCCTTCCATAAATAACAAGTGGCCAAGAATCCCACAGGATCAGCAGCACCAAAAATTGCTGACTCCTGCCAACAGTAACCTTAGTTCTTCCCACCACCAAATAATGATTTCTACATAGAAGTAATGTGTTTAGAATAACCCAGACACTGCCAGACCTCTAGGGGTGCCTTGGGGAGCAAACCACCATCATTAATTTACACCCACTTGTTTCAAAGCTTTGGAGACAAAGCCATCAGCAGGGAGAAGGCAGTAAGGAGAAAATATTGGAAAAAAAAAAAAAAAACCTTTCAGAAATGCATCCAGTTAAAAAACAAAGCTCCTCAAGGCAAGCTGGAATTTCCCCCAGCAGTTAAATCCCTTTTCCAGGATCTCCTTCCCCATGTAATGACTCCAACCTTAACCCCAGCTCCTCACCCCACTCCAAACCCAGGCTGGATCCAAGGCACTCACTCCAAACTTTAAAGTGAATTTATATTAATCCAGGAGAGTTAAAGGAAAGGCCAATGATTTATGAGCAATTTTGCTGGCTGTTTCAAGAGGCATAAAAAGCATTAAAGGGGAATATCTAAAATCTATTAGTTAGGAAACCAGCTGCAATTGGAGAAGCAATCTAGGCTGTCTTTAGGGCATTTTGTTCCTCCGTGAAAGACAAACCCAGACAACTTTTGAGAAAAATAAAATGAAATTTTCAACCTTTTTTTTTCCCCAACGGATAGGGTGAAAATAGTCCAGTAAAATATGTGTAGTTACTGTTCAAAGTGATTATAAAACACATCATCAGCTCTGATTATTGGTTTCATGGGGGAAATTTGGTGTTTTGGCAAAATTCACTCTTTATAACAATGACAGGTTAACCAAGAGTTAGTTGCAAGTTTGGCAGAAATTTAACAAGTATCTAATTGACTAAGGGCAGTTTTTTTCTGAAGTTTTTAAACTTTTTTAAAAATAAATCTTTAAGTGGCAGTTATTCAGGGTATGAATTTAAGTGGGATCTTCAAAGATTGAATTCCTTGGGATCTGAATTCACTGGTTTTTGGCAAAGATTCTCCTCCATGAGCAAAGTTTCAAATCCTTCCTCTGATCCCACGTTCCCACTTGAACACTGCTCAGGCCTTCCACCCTCCCCTCCACTGGATCTAGAAATCAATTTTTTTTTGTTGTTTTTAAACAAAAAAGTTTTTAATACTTTTTTTTTTCTTTAAAAAGAGAACCATAAACTGGGAAATTAAATTATTTCTCTGAAAGCAACCTAAAATATTCCAAGTCCAAGGTTCCATTTATCAGACACCAAACAAGTTCCAAGGCCACAAAGATGATTATGGGATTGGAGCATCTCTCAGATAAGGAGAGGGTGGGGGTGGCAGGACCCTCTAAGCCTCGAGAGGGCTCAGGGGATCCCATCCCTGTGCCCAAGAGGACAAATCCCAATCCTCATCTGCTACCCTGAGAGAGCACAAGAAAAAGGGAACAAACTGAAACATGGGAAATTCCATTTAAACCTTGGGAAAACCTTCCATACTGTGAGGTGCTCAAACACAGCAATGAGTTTCCTTCAGAGGCTGTGGAGTTTCCATCCTTTGAGGATTTCAAGGACCAAATGGACGTGGTCCTGGGCTGTTCTAGAGGTTCTGTTTGCTGTTCTAATTGCTGTTCTAATTAGTCCAGACCCTGCTTTCAGGAGGGGGATGGATTAGACCATTCCAGAGGCCTTGTTCATCCAAGCCCTTGAGGTGGTGTGTGGTAACTATCTACAACAGTGTGTACATCCAGCTACTCCCCAAGGCCCTGAGTGACCTTTCCAAGCCCCTCGGAGCAGGATGTGAAACAAACCCACCCCTTACCTTTGCCAGCTTTCTGCCTGGCTTGACAGGTCACATCCAGCTGGAACATCTTTGACTTTGCCTTGGAGCAGAGGTGTGCATTCCCAGAGCAATCACTGTGTCCTGCAGGTGGATTTATGGGTCCCCACTGTCTGTAATTAAGCTCAGCAAGAGCAATAACAATGCCTTAAGCGTTCACCCTTTCAAAATTGCCCTCTGCTCCCTTTAATCTGTCTGAACAGATGGAGTCCTGCTCTATCACCTTGCAAACTTTTTCCTGAGCTATTAAAACCCCAGCAGAATTTAAGGGGATAAATTGAAGGCAGCAAATGTTTAATAATTGCTGTCACTTATTCCTTCACAAAGTTTTGGAGTTAATGAATAAAACATGCTCATAAGAGGCTGGGCACAGGGAAGTCAACAGAAAACGTCCTGCTGAGTTCAACACATCATGCTAGAGCTGGAAATCCAATATTTACTTCCAGGGAATATTTATCTTGCTATGTTGATATTCCAGAAATCCCCCTGAACCACCACCCCAATCCCAAAATCGCAGGTCAGCAGGCAATGAGTTTTTAACTCAGTAGTTTTGTCAGTTTATCGTGGATGAACTTCTCAGTTGGTTCCTTCTCCAGTGACACATCAGTGACCAGGACTGGAAGTGCCAGAATTCCTGTTGTGGGGGGCACTTTGTTGTAAGATTATTTGTATCAAATTTGGTTAATGACCGTATTAAATTACTCAGTGCCAAGAACGGGGTGGCAGAGCTTGGCTTGCTGTCACAACTGAATATTTCACACCAGATATTACCTGCAGTGCAGATGATGCTCTCTGCTCAAGGCACAAATGCTCTTTGTGCCTTTAGATCAATAAACCTACTTAAGTGAAAACAAAAAAAAAAAAAAAAAAACCAAACAAAACAAAGGTGAAAATAGAACCTTTATCCAAGCCAATTTTTGGGGGAGGAAAATTAATTCTACTGAAGTAAATGAATATACAGGAATGCCATGGAAAAATCTGGCTTAACCTTATGATGCTGCATGATAGAAAATTTGACCCCTAAGAACAAGGTTGATGCCCTCTCTGTACATTGAATTTCAGCTTAACTTTTGCCAAAACTCTGTAGTGCAACAGCTCAGGCAGTTAATATGAAAATACCAAAAATGCATGAATTTTCATAGGTTAAATCTTTGATACCTTTGAAACCTGTAAATAGGAGCAGGACTGCACATTCCACTCTAATTTCAAAGAATAAGGATCCACATCCTGTTGTCCCAGACAAGTTTACCCACGGCTCATCAAAAGGTACTCACTGACCAAAAAACTCCAAATGTGCTGAGATACCAGAAGAAATCCATAAAATCGATCTACACTAAACCCAGCTCAGTTTAAATTGGCTCTGGGTGCATTGGCAGCCAGAATCCAGCCCTGATTGATGGGAAAAGCTCTTCCTGCCATGGTGACCTCGGTCCAGGGTTTAAAGGAAAAGATGATGGAGAGGTCTGAGCAGAGCACAGAGCATTTTCTATCGTCACCAGGCTTTTCCAGACTTCCAAGGGCCTCCTCCCATCCCAAACAAAATTTTCAGACCAACAGCACTTGCCAGGCTGCTCTCAAGGAGGAGACTAAAGACCTCCAGGCACCAACATCTCCAAGGGCACAGCAGGAAGAACTCACTTACTGAATTATTAAATAAATAATATTATTTAAGAAATGTGAACAGACATTCCCTTCAGCCTGATGGGCATCAGGAACTCTCCAGCTACTCCTACAAAAGCAGCAGGCAGCAGCAGCCCTCAGCCTCCCTTCCTTTCCAGCCCTTCCAGATTAAAGATCTGTTTAGAAAGTGAGGAGTACCTGCTGAAACAAAGCAGCTGCAGCGCCTGGGTTTTCCCCAGAGCTCTCCTGCCTCATGCAGCCAAATCCTGTTGAGGTTCTGTAATATGGTAAGTGCCTTTTGAATGGTTCCAGCTGCAGCAGCCCTTGGGTTGGAGTGCTTTGTACATCACCTCCATTTATTACCCTTCAGGCAACCATTCCCCTCATTTTAGTCTTTAATTTATTGTGTGTTTACCTGCTGGACCACACTGGGAACATTGGTGCTTTTCCAATCAATTCTGTCACGGAAGATATTGTCAGTGAGACTCTATTAACAAATCCCTCACATTGCAGCCCTGCTCCCAGCAGTGCTCGGGGTGTGACTGCCATGGTTTCCTCGTTTTCCTCAGAGCAAATGAGACAGGAGAGAGGTTCAGATGCTGTGAGTGGCTCTTGCATAATTTATCACCACCAGGCAGGAAGAACGAAGGGGCAAAGCAATGGAAAAAATCAGCTCCTTAACTGTGTTTGAACACCTCCTGGGGAGGGAAAAGATACTTTGCATTGGTTGGATGGACAATTCCAAAGGTCTATCACCCCCCTACCATACACACACCTGGAATGTTGTGTATTATTCCAGCTATGTAGCTACATAGAAGCCATAGGAAGGTTGTATTATTAAGAATAAATAAATAATATTCCTGCTAGGAAAGGTTATTACTTTGCATGGAGAATAAATGAACCATTTTGTCACCAGGAGGAGGAAGCAGGTGGAAAACTCATCTAGTTTGTGACTGTAGGGCACAGCTGAAGGCTCTTTTTCATTAATATATTTATTATTAGTTACTACGTAGTTGTTTTTCATATATTACTATTGTACTAAATAGTTTCTATTTTTCATTTTTAGGAGTTGCCCACAAATCACCCAATTTATCAGCACTCATTAAATGCATCTCTGAAGAGAAGGAGCAAAACCAGCTCTGCTCTGATATCCTCCTAGCCAAAGGATCTCCTGTTCTTCATAAATTGAAAGGGATGTGAAAAGGCCTCCTGATTCCCTGCCATTCCCACAGATCTCATTTCAGCCCCAGCACCTCCCAAAAGTGAGGAACTCAGGAGAGGACAAGCAAATGGCATCTGTTGGTGCACTCCAGACAAGCAATAAGACATTTTAAATCGCCTCAATTACAGCTAATTAAACAGCAGATAATGAATGTGCCATGTAGATCTGTGTCCACCCACAGCACTCGGCAGCTGAGAGGTCACAGGGCTTTGCTTGTGGTGCTGCAGCCACTCTCCAGCACAGTTCCTTTAGGTGTCACCTCTGTCCTGCTCCCTGAGGAGGGGAATGGGAACAGGGCCAGGGCACATCGTCCAGAGCCCTCAGACTCGTGTCCCCAAGTGAACAAAGGAGACTTAAGGGACAAAAACCACATTCTATTATTATGCTGAAGCCTCCGTGCTTAAGTAATTTCATTTTAGAAATCAAAGTTCTTGAAAATTGTATGTGCAAGGAAGCCACGGCCATTGGAAATGGGCCATTTCTCAATTTCTTGTCAAGACCTACAAGGAATCATAAAGTCATGGAATGGTTTGGGTTGGAAGGAAACAAAAAGGTCACTTAATTCCACACCCTTCTCTGCCCCACCTTCCACTCTCCCAGGCTGCTCCAAGCCCCACCTGTCACTACAGGACACGTGAAAGCACGACGTGAATCACTGCTATTGCAAAGGTGAAAAAGAGGAAGTTTATTTCCTGACTCCAGCATTTATCCTTTGCCAAAGGTGACAGTGGATTGGAGGGTGAACGTGCCACCTCTCCAACCACATTGGACAAACTGCCAGTACATCACATTTCTCTGTCTCTGGAGGAATGCAAAACAATGGGTTGTTTACAGAAAGTTGTGTGAGAAAGTTCTCTACAAGAATGTGAACTCAGAAGGCTTTAGGAAATCTTAAGAATCAGGGTAACACCCACCCATCCTGGCCTTAGACTATTCCAAGGATCCAGGGGCAGCCCCAGCTGCTCTGGGAGTTCCATCCCAACCCCTCCCCACCCTCACAGCCAGGAATTCCTTCCCAATAGCCCATCTATCCCTCTGTCAGTGTGAAACCATCTTTGCCCTCTGTTCTGTTCTTCCATCCCTTGTTGTCTTTCTCCATCCCTCTTGTCCCCTTCAGGCACTTGAAGGCCGCAATTAGGTTACCCTGAAGCTTCTCTCCTCCAGGTCTCAAAATAAAAGCAAAACTTACAGCATTTTGCACTTTTTCCTGCCAACCAGAACAACTCTTTGCATCTTTATAGTTAAAAAATAAAAATCCCTTTCTCATATTTGTTGAGTCTACAAGTTCTGCTCTTCTCTGACACTCTGACAAAGCCCTATGATAAAAAAAAAAAGAATCAAGGATAGGAGTTTTATAGCTCTGCCAAATATCATCAAAACAACTTACCCAGGGCACTGGCTGGAGAAATAGAATGAAAAAGAACCCTCACACATTTCTCAAAACTTGAATGTCACAAAATACATCTTCAAACACCCAGTCTGAGCCTGAATCTCAGCCACGCATTCATTTTAGTGCAGAATTTATATCTCAAGTCCAAACCTCAGTTCAATAACCTTTAGCACATATGTGATCTCTACACTGCAGAAATGGTTCCTTAAAACTTCCTGGGAACAAAGCAGGTCAGCATGTGATTAGATTGTTAAATTTCATTTGCTAAAAGAAAGGGTAGATCCTGTACTCTGTAACTCCCTTCTCTGGGTTTAAAAGCACTCCACGAGGAGGGAAGGCATTTCTGTTTTAGACATTCCTGTGCTCACATAGGAAAATTAAGAATAATAATTGGAGTACAGAGGAATAGGGGAGTTGAACCCTGTGTTTCACTGGGCAGAGCTGGAGCATGAACACAGAAAGGGATTGAGGCACTGCCATGATACCAGTGGTGAGGGAGATGTTCTTTTGTCACTGGACTTTGCTGCATCCAGTTCTTGTCCCTGGTCTCCTCATCCAGCAGAAAATCCATGGCAGCCTCCAGCAAAATGAAAACCTTGGACCACCACATTCTTGCTCATGCATTAATTAACTTCTTCTCCTTCCTAAATTCATCTTAACCTAAATGCCCCAAAAAATCACTGACAAGGCTGCACCAAACCCCTGTGCCCTCAACTCAGCTGGGGGTTCAGGCTAAAATCTCCACTTTCAGCCAGCCTGAGACAAAACATGGGCATGTTTTCATGGCTTTTCCCACTCTCTGCTCCTGCCCTCTGCACCCCTGGGCCACCTCAGGGCCTGATCACACTGACCCCATGGCCCTTAATGTGCCCAGCTCTTCCCTGGGCACCTCCCCTGCATCCCTGGCTCAGCTGTCAGCTCTGATCCCTAGCCCTTAGCACAGAGCAGGTGATCCCTCTCCAACTCCAGCCAGCTGAGATTCATTACATGGCCTTGCTTGGGAGCAGGGAGAAGAGCTTCCCTTTTTCCATCTGGTTTTTAATGGGGTTTGTGCAATATTGACCCTTTTCCCTGTGCCAGGCTGGGCTGAGCCAGGCAAGGTCTCAGTGGCAGCTGCTGGAAAGAAGCCATGACCCCGTCCCACCCTGATTCCACCCAGGAATGATGTTGGATGTGCCAATGTTTGCTCTTTCCAAGGCTGCAGGGAAGAGACCAGGCCCTGCTAAAGCCTCTGCTGGTTCTGGTGGAGGTGTGTTGGAGACAATTGAATGGGAAGAGCGTTTGTTTTATTAGGGGGTGGATGGATGGGGGCTGGAGTTGTCCTAAAAAATAAAACCTTCCTGCCTTAGGGAACATAAAGGGAATAACAGGGGGAGTTTCCCACAACAGAGAACTGACTCAGCACAAGCTTTCTCTTCCATGGGCTGCTTTGTCTTCCCAGAGTGGTTTCAAAGACTGCCCGGTGTGTGATTTTTAGGAGGAACCTCTGTTTGGGGTGGGTGTGTTCAAGACAGTAACAGCCAAAAATTGTTTCATCTCCCAAGCATACCCATGGGGGACTCTCAAATCCATTTTTTGTCTCCCTTTTTGGGCAATCTCTGGAATTTTAACACCAATTAGGTACTTAACAGCTGCTCCCCTGTGAGTAGACTGGAGCAGACAATTATAATCCTTGAATGATCAGAGGCAGAAAATGTTTTTTACTCCTGATGTATCTGTGACTGCACAGTGTCCCCCGTCCCACTGACTCATTCATCTCTTTTGTTTCCATCTCCACGACCTCATTAAGAGCTAAACTTTGGGATTTATTTATAGCTGGAGTTAATTTATTACATTAATGACTAAGACAGCAGGACGCAGCTGAGCATCTCAGATGAAAATTGAAAGCTTCTATTGTGACCTGCATTATAAAAAAAGCTGCTCTTTGTGCCTCAGCCTGAATACTCAACACCTTGGAGGAGCAGCTTCCACTCAGTTCCGTTTAGTTTTATTTATGGATAATGAACATCCAATTCCATGTCAGCGCACGCCTGAGGAGCGAGGGAACATCTAAAAATGATAAAGCCAATCGGAGCAGATCAGGCTCGCCCGAGGTGATTGCACACAACAGGGGAGCAGCGCTTCTGCACACAAAGAGACGATTTTCAGTTTCAGACGAGGTGGAAACAAAGTGTGGGTCACTACCAAAGGTCACAGCTGTGGGATGGGGACACGGATTGGCAATCAAAGCCAGGGCAGAGCAAAGGCACAGACCTGCTCTGCTTGGATGTCACGGATAACAACTTCTGCTCCTCTCTTGGGTAATTTGAAATGATTTCTGCTCAAAGGTTTCTATCTTTATAAAACCTGATGCACAAACACCAATCAGTTACACCCAAATGATCCAAACAAGCTGAGGTAAAAGAACAATTTACAGAAATTTAAAATAACAGCTTTTTAGGAAAAACAAAACAAAATAAAAACCAACAAAACACCAAACCACAAGTTCATAAATACTGCGTAACTCAACTTTTTTGAGGTTTGAGGTCCTGTCCCCACATGCCTACCCTCATTTGAGACAAAGGGTATCTGTCTAAAACATTTACCCCAAAGAACAAATTAACTTCTACTTTCATTAATGAAAAAGAATACCTGAGTGATCTTGAGTGAGAATGATCGTAAACAATTGATGTTAATTGCTTGTTCCTGTATGAAAGACCTTGACAAATTCCCAGTAGTAGAGCCTCCTTCCAGTGCCCTCCCAGGGCTTTAAGAAGGGCATGATGTTAACCCTTAATTAGCCCCATTTGAGAGCTAATTAATGGTGTATGTGGATAAGAGGCAAGAAAAAGTACTTGACAACATGGTAAAGTACCCAGAAATTTCTTTATTTTTTTTTCTGATTTATTTTAATGCATTTAAACTTAAGTAAAACAACCCCCTAAAAAAAAAAAAAGTTCAGCTACCAGAGGTTTTTACAGCCAAGATATTAAAGACAACATCACCATTCTGTGTAACAAAGAATGAAAGCCATTGCTGCACTAAGTATTGAGATATTGAAGCAGCACACAGAGAATAACATCCCACTGAAAATTCCTCAGAGCCTTTCTGTTCCCTGCCTGCCTAAGCCGTGGTGGAGGAGGAATCCTACGAGTCCTGGATGATCCCAAGGATCCCCAGGGCTTCTCTGCTAGGAAATGGAGAGGTCAATAATTTCCCTTTCTCCTATTGCTACTGCACCAGGATGAAAGCCGAGTTTCTCCCAGCTCCAGCTCCTAAGTTGAAATAAAAGTGCCAGGATGTGGGAAATCTTCTGCTGTGAAGACCTGGCAGCTGTTTGGGCAGGATCCTGTTTGGGAAGCTTCTGCAGGAGCTTGGCATTCTCAAGGTTAAAAATCATGGGTTTTCCTCTGTGAAAGTAGAAGCTGAGCTCTGAAGGACCTTTGCAAGTTCATGGCTGGATTTAAAGCACAAAGATCTAAAGTTGTTAGAGAGTGTTCATGGTGCAAATCACACCACGAATTCAGCCCTGGTTTGGAACGTGCAATGGAGCCCCTCAGGATCCCTTTCCCAGTGACAGTAGGGAGGGAAAAATGCTCACAAACCCAGTACTGAAAGTGGTCAGGAGCTCCCCAGCTCAGCAGGGCCATCATCTCAAGCTCAGAAATACATCAAATCATAGAATTCCAGAATGGTTTGGGTGGGAAGGGACCTTAAAATTATCCAGTTCCACCCGATGCCATGGGCAGGGACATCTCCCAGGCTGCTCCAAGCCCCACCCAAGCTGGCCTTGGGCACTTCCACGGATCCAGGAGCAGCCCCAGCTCTGGGAATTCTATCCCAGCCCCTCCCCACCCTCACAGCCAGGAATTCCTTCCCAAGAGCCCATCTAAGACTACTCTGTCAGTTTGAAACCATTCCCTGTGTCCTGTCCCTCCATCCCTTGTCCCAAATCTCTCTCCATCTTTCTTGTCAGTTCCTTCAGGTCCTGGAAGGAGCAATTAGGTCACCCCGGAGCTTCTTCTTCTCCAGGCTGAACATTCCCAGCTTTCCCAGCCTTTCCCATGCCAGCACGGGGTGTTTGGCACTGATTTCCTTCCCCCAGGCTCTACCTCCCACGTGCTGAAGCTTTTGGGGGGGTCTCAAAAAAAGCAATGACTGTGCTGAGCCCCAAAGCAGCCACTCCTAGAGAAAAGGGATGAGAACCCAAGGATTAAAAAAAAGGATCTGCCTCCTCTGCTGACATTGCTGCACTCGGAGAAAGTCAAGGCTCTCATCAGGCATCTCAAACACCATCTGTCCGTGAGAGGGATCCAGGTCTCAGGCTCACTGAGCCTCGTGATGAATGTCCCCTGCTAAAAGTAACAACGCTGCATGGAAGGTGATGAATTGGACAATCTGCCTCCCTTAAACCCAGCCTGCTTCCATGGAAATGCCAGGCAATTATTACACATCCTGTAATCCTTGCTTCAAGATATTTCTTCAATTCTTCACTCTCTTCAGAAGGAAGCATTCAGTGTTTGAATCCCCAGTTAGGGAAAAACATAGGGAAAATTACTTATGAATATTTACGATAAAAATAAATAAAATCATGGATCTTCTCTTATGTCCTTGAATATTCCTTGTCTTGGGATACCAGAACAGAAAAAAAAAAGTTTATTTTATGGTCCATTCACAGAGTGACAAATTTGTTGGTCCAAATTCTACCTTCAGGAAGACCATCACATCCTTTTCTGTTTTATAGAGTCACAGAATATCTAAGGCTGGCAGGGACTTCCCAGAGCCATCAGAGCCACCCCCCTGCTCCAAGCAAGGATTTCCAGTTATTTCCAGCCCTCTGCTTTCTGAACAGCAATAAAACTTCTTTTCTAGCCCATTTTCTTCTGTTGAGCTGCTGTCAACTGCAGTGTCAGGCTAAAGACACACACAGAGAGCTCAGAAACTGGGGGGAGACGGGGAATAAAAAAAAAAAAGAATATTCTGAAGCTGCCAATGGAAGTGCATTGGGATAATTGAGCAGGGAAAACCCATTTGTGCTCTCCAGCAATCAGCACTCCATTGTACACTGCTTTTTTTAATGTTAGAGTAAGTTTGAGCTCCCAGCACCGATGATTCCGATGGTGCCTTTGAGCTGGGAGGAGAAAAACTTGGCTAAAATTTGAGACTCATTCCCTCTGCCCCAGGCAGGAAGAGATTGCTGGGGCTCAGGAGGCAACCCCGGAGATGTGGGATGGAAAGGAGCTGGATTTCAACTCCAGGCTGGTGGCAGAGCCGGGCTGTCCCTTCAGGAGGACTTTGGCTGTAACTACGGGAGAGTCACTGGAGAAATTTCCTGAGTCTCCAAAGTGACATCTCCTCAGGGAAGTGAAAAAATGAAAGGATCGTTTTCTCCACAGCTGCAATGAGCATCACAAAAATGGTAATTTAGGGTAACCTTGCTAGAAGGACTTAACTGACCCAGGAGCCAGAACACCTCTGTCTTCAATGTCTTAAATACCCATCACTTCAGCCCATAATGGCCTGTTATTCAACCAGTAGTTCATTAACAACTGAAAAACAGCTAAACTGATTGATTTTGATTAAAATCTTAATTTATTGATGTTTTAATTGCTAAAATAGAAAGTCTGGGCAGTATTAATTTACTCAGAGGCAGCATCAGATGACTCCAAGTTAAATACTTCTGTAAACCTGAGCCCCTCTCTGCCTCTGTTGCACATCTTTAAGCAAGCAAGAATAATATTTCCAACACAAAAAGCCCATGCATATTCTTTTTGGACAGATATTTGTAGATAACCTCAGGAAAACAAAATAAATTCATGAAATAGAGGCCATGAAAATGTAGGAAAAAATGCTGAGCAAGACATTTTTGTCCTTCTTCCACTTAGAAACAGCAAAGATATTTTTGGTCCAAACACATAATTCTGTTCCAACACATTGATTTATTCAATTTGATGAAAATGGAATGGCCAGAACATAATTAATGGCTGAAACTCTTTCTGTTTAACAAATTGAAATACTTTGAATACTAACTAGCCATATGTAAAGCTCATCAATATTAATGATACTTTTTGAAATGTATCATCTATTCTTCATGGACAGAAATAAGTCTGGATTTGCTGAGGCACAGAAATGATTAGGGAGGAATTCACAGGGGCTTCTAAAGCTCTTGGAAAACAAAGTTCCATTTTAAAACTGAATTTTCTGAAAATCTCAGACACTTCTCCACACTGGATGGTCAAAATTGGCTTTTTTTTTTTTCCTAAAAGTGGCCTTCAGTCCTGAGTTTGCAATATGACACAACATGAAAGGTCTTAAAATGCCCAGGGAAACAGAGAAGGAAAACAGACTCTCAAATGAGATTGGAAAAAATATTCATTATTCTGAAATAAGAGCAGGTTGGAATGTTGAAACCCAGTGCAGAACTTTTCATAGAGTTACTGGTGGGATTGAGTCCTAAACTTCCTTACAAGGAGAGTTTAAACCATGCAAAAGGTTGGGTTTCAATACCGTGGGTGCTCCTTGGCACACAATTTACAAAACTACAAAGTCCTATTTTGCAACAGGAAAGCCCCAGAAAAGGAGAAAACGAGGAATGGGAAAAGAGGCTGCAGGTATGGAACACTGAAATAATCACAAAGCTGAGATTGTGTCACCCCGACTGCTGCTTCTGAGGCATGACCAAAGAGGAGTTTACCAGAATTCATTTGAAAGAAAACACAGTAAACTTGGGGTGGGTTTTTGTTTGTTTGTTTGTTGTTTGGGTTTTTTTTTTTTTGTAACTCCCTACCCAGCATTTGAAAAATTACACAGGAGATGAGGAGCCCACAGCCTTCACACCATATTTTGCATGATGAAAAGAGCAGGTTTTTATCCTCATCAACAACACCCAACTCATTTGTATGTGTGCAGGTGCAGTCCTTGGACACAGATGCAGGACATCCTGTTGACGGCAAAGGCACACAATAAAAGAATTTATTCAAATTACAAAATAAAATAAATATTCAAATAACATTCAAATTTGAATAAAATATTCAAATTCACAAAATAAAATAAAAATTATCCAACATTGTTTGAATTCCTTGAGTGACAGCTTCAGGCTATCCTGTGATGTGTTGAACTGACTTTTCCAAGATTTATTAACCCAGTTTCATCATTAAGTAATTGCCAGTGGAAAGTTTGCTCTTGTTGGGGTTTATACTTTTAATATCTCTCTCATCTCAGCTGTTTATTGGATCCAATTTATGAAGGGTAAGAGGAACATGAGTCATTAAATCACCTGGAGATGCTTCCTGTTTATGAGGCAATAACCATTTTCCTGTGCTAATAAATCCCAGGGCTGCAGTTGAACATTTATTAGCCCAGGCTACAGTTATTGTTGAGTTAATTGGAAGCACCCTGAAGTTGTTACCATAATGAAACTTCCAATGATTAAATACTGGGGAGAAATCATCTGTTTTAAAGTGTGTGTGGGGGGGGGGGGATGGGAATGAGAAATTGAGGGGTTTGGACAGTGCCACCAGAGGAGTTCCAGCACAAAAGGAAAGTGGGGGAATTTGACTCGTTCCAAGACCAGTATTTGGTAGTGTTTGACAGGGAATAGCTCCCATTTTTTTTCCTCAGCAAACAAAACCACTCGTGAGCCAAATCTCCTTGTTTCTTCCTCCCTTGAACACCACCAAACCCATCTGATATTGAGAGGTGACTATTGTAAATGCAGGCGAACCCAATGGGAAGAAATGAGGATGTCTGACTCAATCCAGAAGGCTGAATGATTTCTTTATTATAACTATGCTAAAATACATTAATATACTATATAAAAGGAGGATACTATAACTCCATACTACTTTCTCTAACTCTAACTAACACAATTTGTGACCCTCTCTGAGAGCCCAGCCCCAGGTGGGTTGGATTGGCCACCAGGCTCAAACAATCCTCACCAGAACCCAACCAAGCACTCACCCCAGGGAAACAATTCTCCAAACACATTCCACGTGGGAAAAACAAGGAGCAGAAATAGAAATTGTTTTCTCTTTGATTTCTCTATGAAAAATCCTGAGAGGGAGAGAAATGTGCTTGCCACAGGTGACCTTTTGTGGTGAAAGGGAAGGACAAGAATGGATTAATCCAACAGAGAATCCGAGGACGGCTGGAATTGGAGGGAACCTCTGGAGATCAGCCCCATGGGTCATGCAGATAAAGCAGATTGTTTTGAGCTGCCTTACTGTGAATATTCACAGTGAGTAGGATGACGGGCTCTGACCCAAGTGCTTTTGCACAGAGGTTCTGGGGAGAAGTCGCTGGAATTCCTGCAGGCCAACTGGTGGGGCTGCAGCTGGGGGAGCCCCCTCAGCTCTCACAGCTCCTCTGCAGCTCCCCAAACCAGGCACACGAGGATTGGGCACTGGGGAACACCAGAATTAAGCCTGCATTCGGAAAAATAAATCACGTAACAACAGGATCTGGTTTGTGAGGACTTAACACTGCTTGTCAGAGAAGCAGAGAGCTCCATCCATGTCTTCAATGCGTTTTTTTCTCCTCAAAATATGAGGAAGCAGCTTAACCTTGAAAATACCACTTAGCTCACACACACACGTGGTAATTAATTTTCTACAGAGGCTGAAATCACTTTGCCTAAAGCAAAATCCTTCTGACATTATTAAATGCCACAGTGCAGTTAAAGCACAATTATAAACTAATTCACAGAATAAATCTCATTAGTTTCCTGAGGCCTTCTGCATAAACTGAAAGGAAAACTTTGCCACAGCTGACTTTCATCTTTGCCTTCCTGAGCAGATACACAATCAAAAAGCATAACATTTTAATAATTACAGATGATTAAAAACAGATACTTTGAGCAAACAGGCATGTAAAACTGCTGCACACAGAGCAATGGCAAAGTGCTCCACCTTGAATTAAAAAAAAATAAGGGTTTCAGTTTAAAATCCCAGTCACAGGGGCACTTGAACTGCAAAATCCATTCATCAGACTGCTGCCAGCTCTGCTCCAGAGGCTGCAAAACTGAATCGGTTCCCAGCTGGAACCGAGGCAAACAAACTCTTATTTCTCATCAATAGCTCACAAACTGAAGCAAGGAGCAATTGGAAATAAAGAAACAGAAGAAGTTTTTCAGACGTTACACCTACAAATAAGAACTTTTGGAAGGAATTCCTGGCTGTGAGGGTGTGAAGGGCTGGGATGGAATTCCAGAGGAGCTGTGGCTGCCCCTGGATCCCTGGAAGTGCCCAAGGCCAGGCTGGAGCTCCCTGGCACAGTGGGAGGGGTCCCTGCCATGGCAGTGTTGAAATGAGATGATCTTCAAGGTGCCTTGCAACCCAACCCATTCTGGAATTCTACAATTTCAAGAAATCTTAGGGCTGTTTTTGGTTTGTTTGGAATTTTTTTTTGCGGGGATGTGTGTTTTGTTTTCAACTTGTAGGAAAATCTCTAAGAAAATAGTGAAGCCCTTTTAATTTTAGCTGTCTACAGCTCCCTTCAAATTTCTTCACATTTCTCTAACACACCCCACAGATATGTAGCAAAGAATAGAGGGACTGGATGGTTTGAGTTTGCTAGGAGACAAAATTCCTGAGTTATTCTTATTTCCTTGCTAAAATACAAAATCCCAGATTTATTCACTCTTTCCTTTCTTGTTCTCTGTGTGGTTATCACCTCCATGCAAAGGCATCGAGGTCAGGATTTTCCATGGGGAGAAGTTCTGAGCTGAATGCAGATTGTTATCTCCTTAGGAGATAAATTCAATTCTGCTGGAAAATTAGGATAACTAAAAGTGGCCACTGAAGGGGAAAACTTCTCATACTGAGGGGGTGACAAGGGATTTATTCTCCTCAAGTCTTGCAGACTGACCCTTAAAACACTTAAAGTCAGTTGTGCTTAGAGATTAATAATTTGGGTCTGATCTTTTGCATATTAGACACTTTAAACAGCAGCAGTGCCCAGATTTGCTCATCCTTAAATGAAGGAATTAACTTCCCAAACCCTTAAAAAAAAAATTATAACTCTTGGCTGTGACCTGAGAAGTTCTCTAAGGACTGAATTATACAATTTTAAAGTAGCACTCAGTTAAAAAAAAAATGGAAAAAAAAACCAAAATAAAACAAAACAACCCCCAAAACAAAACAACAAAAAAAGCCCACACAACACACAACTGCTCCACGTGTTGTGCACATTTAATCCCAAAACTTTTATAAAAAGTTCATAAAGTTTCTAAAAGAATCCATGTGAGGGATTCTTGTTAGAGAGGGGTTTTACTGGATGTTCTTGGGTTTCAAAAATTACTTCCACTCTGAAAGGTGCAGAAGGGCATATTGGAAAAATACAGGAACGGACCCGGATTCCCAAATATCCCATGCAAAACTTTCCATGGGATCCTGACTAGAAAGACACTTTTAGGCCTGGTAAGATTTAGGAACTTAAACATCTTTGCTTTTCAAAAACTCAGTTTAACCCAGGACAGATTTGCATGGATTAGGAATCCAATTGATCCTGAAAATCCCAACAGCCCTGAATGTTTAGGCATCTCTAAATCTGAGTCTTAATCCCAGTTCCACGTGGACACATCCGAGATTTTCCCCTCTCCAAGCCTAAAAGGGGTTTCTGGCTGTATCTTGGGACATTTAATTATGCAGCAACTGGAATGGCTGTGGCAGTTCCACAACATCAAGGTCATGTTATGAATGGAATAATAAATAAATAGATGTAAATGCTACAGATATGCAGAAATAAATATACAAATATGTATGTGCTTATATATATATATATATATGCATGTATATGCAATTTATATATAAATCCATAGGCATAAATGTATAAATACAGGACATTTTAGCATGCAGGGAAGCTGGGGCTAATAAAACAGAAATTAAATGCCTGGATTTGTAAACAACCCATCAGCAATGATAAATAAACCCATTCTTCCCAAATAGCCCCACAGGAGCACCCCAGAGAGCATTTCCAGCTGTGTAACACAGGATTCCTCGTTTGCTGCAACAGGAGGATTTATGGCTGAGCCTTTGGGATTTTGCAAATAAGAAATGTACTTTTTCTTTTCCTGCCATCCATTCATGTGACAACACAGCAGTGTCACCCACTGCGTCACCAACAGCATTTTCTATTTGCTTGCTTAGAATTATTTAAAAGTGAAAGAAATGTGTGCACATACAAGTACAAAATATGCCTTTGGACACTCCTACTCACAGATATATTTTTTAAACCACCTGGGTTCCACACAGAGTCCACACAGGCAGCATCTCCCTGCTTCTGTCAGAATTTCTGAGCTCCAGTGGTGCACTGAGACCTGGATGGAGACATGAATATACCCTCAGGTGAGAGTTGACTCCACAGGAATTCCATGTGACAGCTCTTCATCAAGAAGGGTGACATTTTTATGTGCGTTTGAGAAAACAAAACAAAACACAACATACAAAAAAAAAACCAAACAAAAATCAAACAAACAAACGAAAACCTACACAAAATCAACCAAACAACAAAACCCCGAACAAACAACCAGAAACTGCAAAAAAAAAAAAAGAAAGAAGAAATGCAGAATTTTCCCTTTCAAGCTTTGGCAGCGCAGATAAAATCCAAAGCCAGTTATTTTTCCAGCCACAATGTGAAGCGAGGATGGGAAGAGGCTTTGGAATCCAGTCCTGTTTTGGGAGCAGCGCTGTCCCCAGGCACTGAAATGCCACCTAAATGCCACCTAAATGCCATTGATGTGGCACCAGGGCTGCAGATAACCTGTCCATCCCTCCAAAGGGATGTTCAGCCCTGCTGCTGGGTACGTTCCCATCTTCTCCTTGCCCCTCCAGTGTCTTTTTGCAGCATCTCTGGGTGTTCAAGGTGTGCTGAGTGTGACACTGCAAAGGCACCTCGGGCTGTCCCCAAACAAGGCAGGAGAGGGAGAAACAAGCCTGGATGATAGTAAAAGGGTTTTAAAATCACAGGGATTTAGGGTTAAAAGGAAAATTAAGCTTAGTAGGCCCAGAAAAAAAATAAATACCCTGGGTACATGTAGGCCTTGTACCTTGCTAGAACTGCACCTGTGTAGCTCGTACATGATAAATTATATAATTGTTAGACGTGATGATTGTTTAGTAATTATGTATAATTACTGTTTAATTGTAAGAATAATCATGAGAAACTGTGGTCAGGGGCCTAAGAAAGATCATGAGAAACTCATGCTTGAATAAAGTCAATGTATACAATAGAACAATATAAGTTTAATAATTAATATGTAAGTTATATAAGGATAGAATATAAAATACCTTCAGCTTGAAAGCCGTGTTGGAGTCAGATTTGGGTGTGTACCCCTGATTCCCAGAGCTCTCAATAAAACCACCTGCAAATAATCATATCCTGTGATTATTTGTGTTCCTGAATGCTAACATGAAGGGTCTTGGAAATTCTGATCTCCTGCAATTCCCTTCCTGCTCTGCTCACTCCTGGGAAGATCAAGCCCATAGCAAAACACTCGCCTCAGATTTTATGGGTGGAAATGAGGAGAGATTTTCCATTTTGCCTCTTACCTGTACATCTGCAAGCTCTGTCTGTCATTGAGTTGAGGTTAAAATCACAGAATCTGCTTTCTGGCTCTTCTTAGGTCTCAGCTTTGTCATTGGGATCAATTCCTGTTGTTCTGTTATTTTAAAAGTTTTAAAGTTCTTTTAGAAGTTTTTTTATGCCTTTTGATGTTGATGTATTTCTACTAGAGTTTTTACGTACTGTTTATGTACATAATGATTTTTTTTACATTCTTTGTAAGAAGAGAGAATTGATGAATTGTTAATTTAACCATTGTAGTTAAACAAGTTACAATTTCATTCTCTAATTTACTGTCACTTTTAAAATTTTATATATTACAAAGTCAGAAATAAAAGTTACTCCCTTTTTACTCTTTTAATCTTAGTGTGAGTGTGTGAGTTATTTTGTGTGGTAGCACTGCAAATTCCCATTGACAAAAGCACATTCCACAATTTGCAATAAATGGACAAGTCGTTATAGCAGGAATGATGAACAGGGAAAGCCTTGATTCAGCAGGGTCACCTCACCTCCCCTGTGTCACCCAGATCTGTCCTTGCACTGGCTGTGAAAAGCTTTGCAGAAATCTAGATATTATTTTTAAAAAATCTGAAGATGAGTTATTTCTACCGAGTTCTTTTTCCATGTGAACATTTTAGTTATGCAAGAGGCACCTGCAGCAGCCACTGGAGCTTTGAGCAGTGCCAAACCCCAGAAATCATCAGCCCAGTGTAGAGTGTGAGCACACACATCCCTACCTATTCCATTTTTCAAGCATATTTTGATTAAAAAAGCACCAGGCTGGCACACAGGCTGCCTCAGCAGATTGAAATGCAGGTCTGCTGCCCTTGCTGCACACAGATATTATTCTTCAAAGTGTTTCTCACCAAAGGCCTGGCTAGGGGTTGTCCCAGGCAGGCCCCTGGTCCTGGCAGCTTTTACCTGTTGTTGGCAGAAATGGGTCCCCCTGTGTTCTGCACTAACACAATTCCTGCTTGATTGGTGTCTCCGAGATCAGCCCTGGAGCTGCTGAGCAAGTCCTGAATTTGCTGGGAAACCAGCAGCTACAGAAAGTCAATTATATTTGTGTTTCTCAGGAGGAAAGGTGCTGTCAGTACCAAGGGCTGGGAACATGTTAGCTGAAGAGGGTGAGCAAATCCAGCATTTCTACATCTTGTTAAATCTATTCTCGTGGAAAACCAAGAACTTGCTGGCTTCAGCACAGCCAACTCAGCACTTTACAAGTGAGAGAAGGAGAAAGCCCAAACAGAAAGTGTTCTGAGGTTTCAGAAAGTGCTCTTTTGTTCTCCCAGACAGCCTCGGTGGCAGCCAAGGATGTGCAGCCCAGCCCAGGCAGCTGTGCATCCCAGCCTGGAGCAGATTGCATGTTTTCGAGCTGCTGCTTTCCATCTGATTGAATATTCAGATTTGCTGGCACACACCAGCAGCTGAAAACGAGGGGCCTTCCAGAAACTCAACATTTCAAGTCATCAGAGGGCTGTTCATGTGCAGCAGAACAGAAAGAAACATATGGGGGTGGCAGAGCAGAGCTCGGCGAGTCCTTTCCCTCTCTTCACAGTCCTGAAGCGCAGCTGGAAAACATTTTGAGAGATGGGGTTTGAAAAAGGGGAGCACACCAAGGGTTTCTCTGGTTCTGTGTGCTGGGATGCAAGCACACATCCCACATGTCCCAGGCAAGGGCTGAGCTGAACTCTGTGCAGCTGAGCAAGGGTGAAACTCCTCATGCTCAAATTCCCCCGATTCCAAAGGCATGACATCAGCCTCAAGCTGAAATTTGGATTTAAAGGTTACCCCAAAAGCAGCCAAATCTAAGTCAGGACTCGCCATGAAGGCAGAGGATGGGATCACTTTGATGCAGGGTGACATTTCTCACCACACTCCAGTAATTAGATTAAGTTTCAGGATACAGCTGTCTCGTGCTATTGGCAATTCTCCCTAAGCTGTCATTTACAGGAGGCACTCTTCCATATTTCCCATGTGGTCCTTCATGCCTGTAATTTGAATAAATAATGCTCCTGAAGTTACTTTCAGCCAAGGAGTGGTTTGGGAATTGTCGCTCTGATCATGCAAAGGCTCTCATGGTTCTAACGAGCTGTCAGGATTCTGAGGCTGGTAGTGAAAGGAAGGTCAGTAGTGGGAGCAAGGAGACACAAAGCTAAGGAACAGATTTCCATGCTGGCAGAAAGAGGAGAAAAATGAGACATCCTCCCTCCTGATTTTTTTTTTTTAATTCCCATGCTATAAAATGATGCTTTGATTGGTTTTGTCAAAACATCAGGGGAAGATCTAAACAAGCTTTTGGCCCTAAAAGTGATGATTTTACAACAATAAAACAAGGAGAAAGAAGGAGTGACCAGGATGGGAGATGCTCTGTTTGCAAAGTGGACGGGATACTGGAAGGAGGCAGAATTCAGACTTTACCAAAGGCTCAGGCAAAGACTTTTCCTGGCAAGCCAAGCCTGGTTGGTTTCACCAAGGTGCCACAGGCAGGAATAGCACAGAGACCTGAGAGGGACCCCAGTATTCCCCCTGCACACAAACCAGGCTGTCCACACACTGATGTAGCAAAGATTCCATTCATTCGTTTCCATCCTCATAATTTAGCATCCTCCTTTTGGAATAAATCAGAAATTTCTGCTGCCAGCAAACTCTGATGTTGGATTTTGAACTGAGTATCTCACCTCATTCCAGGCAGAGCTTCCCCAAGAGTTCTTACAGACTTAAAAATACTTAAAATTTCTGATTACTCATTGGTCTGTGATGTCATGAGGATATTTCTGCTCATTTAGGAATAGTGGGCAGAAAAATGTCAAAGACATGGAGAAATTAAGGCTGCATCCTTTTGTCTTACAAGAAAGAAATAAAAGAAACTCAGAGAAACCAAACTCGGGGTTTTAAGAAACATAGAGAGAGAATTTCAATACAATATTCATAGCCAAGAGTTTTAAATGTTAAAAAACAATAAAATCTGGGTCTGGTTGGTTTGTTGATATTACACAGAAAAACTGTAGGAAAGCTCTGGGCACCTCTCCTAAATCCAGTGCAAATTTAGTGCCTGGATCCTAAACCCAACCCATCTTTTAGCACTGAGTATGATCAGAATTAGGGTGTTTTTATCTGTATTTCAGACAAGCTCCAGAGGATGAAAAATGCAGACACTTTCCTCTGGATTTCATGCAGTTCACGAAACCTAAGGATCAAAAACCAGCACAGAAACAGGATCTATCAAACAGGAGATCAAAAACGATCTGGCCTAGCCAAACAAAATCAGAGATGTTTGAAGCATAATTCTTACCTTGGAAGAATTGTTATCAAAAAATAACAATTAAAAAATCACCAAAAATGATATTCTTATTGATTTTATCATGGAGGATTGCAGGGAAATGTTTAAATAAGTCAGGTGCACAGACACAGTGAGAACCAGAGAGCTTCATGTGCTCTTCAGTGACCCTGTGGTACAAGAGGGGTTCTGCACAGCTCATTTTAAGCTTTCTAGGCTAATGAATGGCATGAAAACCAGAAGACAATTAGCCAGAGTGCTTTTATCCCAGTTGATTGGCATCCTGATTTTCCTCTGCACAGTGCCAGGTTGAAATGCTGATTTTCCAGGACACTCCAGAGCCCTTGAGCCCCAGTAGTAAAGGAGGGGAGGAATAAATCTCCAAATAGATCCCCAAATAGCCCAAATCCAGGAGCACAGAAGGGCCCTAAACTGAGATGTTCAGCATCATCAGTCTGAGTTTTCTTTCATCCATGAAAATTTCTGGTGAACTCATTCCAAAACACAAATTGCACATTGAAAATTAATAAAAGTTTCACTGCCACGTGAAGTTCCTAGCTCTGTGTAAGGAGCTCATGTTGTCAAATGCTTATGAGTGATTAATTTTCACATTTCAGGAAAATACAGAAGCGCAGAAGGTTTTTTTTTCCATTACATTCTTCACCACCTCAAATCTTGTGAAGTTATTTATAGGAATGGAAAGGGAGCATGTGATTTTTATCCTGATATGTTGCACTGCAGTGGCTTTTCACTAATCTGTGGAACTGTGCAAAGCTTAGAACCCCTCAATTTTTCCTTCCATCAATTATTTAAACACTGTCTTCTTCCGTTTGTTGGTGTTTTTGTTTTGTTGTTTGTTTTTTTTTTCACTGACTGTTAATTAACATTAACTTACTTTTTTGGCAGGAAGGCAGCAGGGAATTCTTAGCAGGGCAGAAATGGCATCAGTCGTGATGGATTGTTCATGGCAGCTCTGGAAAAAGGACATGTTCCAGAATCTTGGAAGGATTTGGGATGGAAAGGACCTTAAACTCATCCCATTCCATGGGCAGGGACACCTCCACCAGTCCTGGTTGCTCAGAGAAATACTACATAAAAAATAATCTATATATTCTATAAATAATTTTATGATCATAATGATGGAGCAGCTCATTAAAGACAATTTAAACCTTAAAGCACCAAATTGCCTTGTACCTGGCAAATATTCCAAGTATATAAAACCGATATATTAATATTTAATATTTCCAAGTTGAAGGTTTAAAATTAAACATGAGTTGTTTTTTCAACACTTTGAGGCTACTGGCCTCAAATCATGCAGCACAGAAGAATCTGAAGAATTGGCACAAATGGTCTCAAGTAAATTTCCACCATTTCCATAATCCCCAAAAAAAACCCATTTCCCTGCTTTCCAAAACACCCCTCATATTTACCTGAGCAGAGAAGCACCTGTAGAATGTCAGGCGATAAAACAACTCCTTAATATTTTCCTAATATCAGCAGATATTTGATAAAATTATTTATAATACAAATTACTCCTACAGGGAGTGTGAACATTTCATTTAGAACATCCCCATGTACAAACACAGGAGATCCCAATCATGAAGTGGCAACGTAGGAGGATATTTAATTGCAATTAGCAGCAGCCCTATTTGGGGTTTTTCCCTAATTTCTGTTTATTTTCAAGATATCAGAGCTTAATTTATGTCTATGGTTTTAAGTGAGGTTTAAAGAGGAAGGAAATCCCAAAGAAAATCATCCGGATTAGTCACAATGTCTGGAAGAAAATTACATGGCAGCAATATTCTTTCCAATTTCCAGTGAAGGAATTTGTCTGCACTCCAGCAATGGCAATATCAATTTCATTAGAGGTAATTGTGTTTATTTGTTCTAAATACTCAGAACTTGGTGAAAGTGAGGGTGAAAACAAGTCAGGAAAAAGCCATTTTTCCTGATTTTCTAAGTGATGATTCAGAGGATAATATTGCTTGATTAGCTAGAAAATCAACTCCAAGATAAAATGAATCACCAGATATAAAGAAAAGTAAAGTTTATGTTCAGATTTTTTTGTGTTTCAAACACTGAAATGTGAAGTTTGTAAAAATAAAGTTCTCCAAATTTTGGAGCGCATCTTATGTACGCCTGCTATCAACTGTTTCAAAAGCATTTATCAGGGTACAAAAAACCAAAATGAGTTTTCCCCTGAACTTTGGGGTCCAAACCTTTCTATCAGCAGCTCAAACTCCAGGTGGGTGGGTTTTTAGGGAACCTGCTGTGAAATTGAGGAGCTCAGCAAGATTTCCTGCCCCCAATGAGCTATTTGTCCCCAGAGCAGGGCCCAGATCTCTTTCCCCTTCATTCATTCTCTAAGTTTCTATTAATTTTAATGATTTATTGTTTTACATTTATATAGAAATTTTTATACAGGTTCTGTGATACATCAGCAAGTATAAAAACCATCTCCCACTCCCTTTTATCCAGGTCAGGATATGCCTTAATCCAAAGTTTTCTGGAGCAGAAATGCTGCCCTGAGGCACTGCTGCTCAAGACACTGAAATCACCTTTTATGGAGGTGCACAGCATTTACAGAGGTTCCAGAAGTCAGGTCAACAGGTTTTATTTCCCTTCCATGCACCTTTTTATTCCAGCTGTTTATTTATCCAAGTTCCACACACACAGAGCCCATTGCAGCACTCAGCTCTGGGCAGGTTTATACTGCAAAAGCAGAACCATTCAAGCTGGTTGCAATTCAAAGCAAAAATATTTGTGAAATATCTGTTTTTAACCCAGCCTAGCAGACAAATGGCCTGCTCAAATGGAATAGATGAGTCCAAGCCTCTCTCACACCAGCCTGGGCAGCCTCGAGGGGTGACAAAATTGTGCTGATTTAAGGTGAGGAGGACTTGACCCATAGATTGGGATTGGTTTTCACACCATGGGATGGATTTTGAGAATTCTTCATCCTGCAACAAGGCTAAACCTGGAAAAAAAACCCAAATCTCTGCGAATTTGCAAAATATCGACAAAGTCCACCTCTCATGTCTCAGTTTACAGGCGAGATTTTTAAATTGCAATCTGGTTTTGAGCTGCTTGGAGGGCCTGGAGAAGCTGTGGCTGTCTCCAGGGACACCTGAAGTGCTCCAGGCCAGGCTGGATGGGGCTGGAAGCAGCCTGGGATGGTGGAAGGTGCCCCTGCCGTGGCAGGAGTGGCACCCAAACCACTCCATGGTTTGATGATTTCTTTCCTAACACTGCATTTCTGAATGGTGGATACAAGGTGGTGGACAATCAATGCAATTCCTTCTGAAGAAACACACTTGAGGCAGAAGTTTTGAGCAGCATGAGTTCAGGAACTCTGGAGTGGTTCCAGGGTACATTTTCAAACCACAGTGACACCAATCCCACCCAGACACTTGGTTTGCTGCTGTGGCTGAGCATAACCGTGGTTTAGAGGAGGAAAACCCAAAACTATGAGATAAATCTCACCTGTAATTAAAACAAATCTCAAACACAACTAAAACCTTCAAAGACAGCAATGCCTGAGACTGTCACTGCCTCGAATTTGGCTCACATTCCCCAAATCTTGGCGTTATTTCAGAGCTGGCACTTAATGGGAATTATTTCTCCCTCCAGAGCAATGTGGTCACGACTCTCCAAGCTTCTGATTTGCATTTAGACTGCAAGGAAAAGAATTTCCTTTGCAGCAGCCATCTCCCAGCCCTTCGCCATGTGAATATTTCCACCCTAATTAATGTCACTTAACGTAAAATATTATTCCATGTTCTGCAGAGTGGCTGTAAATAATTTCGTTGTAAAACATGTTGACTTTTCATGAGTTGTTTGTACAGTAAGAACTACACCATCTAAACTGGAGGAGGAGAGAGGAATCAATCATTTGTAATAATACCCAATAGGAGGTTTACCACATGTTATATCAATTTTTATGGCCGACACAAATAGCTGCAGCCATTACTTTGGATTTTTATTTTCTGAAGGGAATTAGAAATTCACTGTTACCTTCTGCTTCTCTCATGCTGCCCTGGAAATCACACAATTTAAAGGTGTTTGGAGTCTTTTTTACCCACTAATTAAGGCAGTGCATTAATAAAACACCAGTTTAGAATATTCATTACACACACAGTCTATACGAGGCAAAATGCTGATTTGTGTATAAGTTAATGAGCCCAGAACCAACCAATACCTCAGCAAGTAAATGAAGTGGGGTTAAAAAAAAATCTCATTTAAACTTAGTGCTAATTCACTCTCCTCCATATTCTGTGTTTTTACATGCAGTGAGGTTTTCAATATTGATTATTTTCAGGGCATTAATTACTTCCTTTATTTGGTACTACTTAGTTTTGGCATTGAAAGGTGTCTGTGTGGGATCAAGGCTGGCACTCACCATGGCAGCACCATGGAATAATTTAAAGATGGCATGCATGGATCATCGGAATAATTTAAAGATCATCCAAAACTGCTGCCAGTACGTGTCTGACAAGTCCCCTCCTTGAGCACACAGAGATTTTCTGGCATAAGCAAGAATTTCATCTCTGCTGAAGTCAGAGAGGGCAGAGGCATGGAATGGGCAAGGAGTAAAACAAAGAGGCACGAGACTCACCAAACTGAGCCAATAAATTCTGCCAAAGCACTGTTTGTGAGAGAAGAGGGAATAGAGGAATCAGAATAGGAAAAAGAACAGGAAAATCAGAAAAGGGAACAGTAAAAATACAACATTTGAATTGCAAAGCTGGACTGCCCTCTCCCTGTTCAAGCTTGCCAAAGAAATGAAAGGCTGCCCCTGGGTTGTCCTCTGAGAGCCACCAGCGGCTGAAGGAGGGCTCAGTTTAGCCTCTCATCACCCACCAGAGCTCCTCTGCTCACCCTACATGTCCTGTTCAAGCCCCAGAATGGGGCAGAGTAAAACACCTCTGGGAAATCTCTGGCACTTTTAGGAGAAAGGGCCCTCGGGAGGTTGATCCCCCTGGGGATGTCACAGCCCTTCCTACCAGGCGTGCTTTGATAAACGCAATTCAGCACCCAGGTTAAAGGAAAAAACCCCTCTGTGTGTTTTCTATGCTTCAGTTACAGTGGAAACTTCCACAGCAGATTTTCACCTCGATTCCAAGCCTGGAGCAGAACTCAGGGGCATCAGGGCATACAAAGCACAGAGCAACTCTCCCCATCCCACTTTCCATCCCACTACTCTGCTGTCCATCAGAAGTCACATTCCTGAAAGACAAAGAGCAAAGAAAAGAGCAAGTCCAGCAGCAAAGAAACTTCTTCCCTCCCCTCTTTTTGCAGCAAAGGAACAGTTAAGCAGGGAATTCTGCTGTGCATGGAGTTTATGACATTTAGCATGCAGAGGAGCAGGTATTTATCAGCCAGCTCATCAGCTCGGTGTCAAACTGTTTGTCATCAAACAAACACAAACCAGAGGCACAAAAGTGCAGCTGGAGATGAATCACCAATACTTTCTGTGCTCTGATCAATACTTCTGCTGTGGTGAAATATGAGAGCAACAAAGACTGATGTTGAAATTGTAATTGAAACATGAGAACTCCAACAAAACCTTTCTGCTTGGGATATTTTAGAATGCTCCTCAAATTCTCACTATAGGTAAACCTATTGTCTCCTTGACAATTGGCATAAATTTAAGAGATTTTTATCTCTATCAATGCTTAAGGCATCATTTGATCCAAATTTCCCTGATATTTTCCCCTTTTCCAGCATGATTTTAGAGGCCTTAAGTGACTGCAGTGTGACCAGCATGGAATCAAGAATGTGCCTGATAAATAATAGCTCTGTTCTCAAAAATTAATGAACAATGTCCCTATAAATACACAATCTCTCCAGAATGAAACTGGATTGTGATTTTCCCAGTCTCACTCCTTGCATTCTTGCATGAATTTACATAGGATGGTAAATTATTTAGAAATCCATTTCAACTACAGAAAATCCAATTTACCCATTACTTATTAAAAGCCATTACAGATACTTAAGTTTTCTATTACAGCCAATTTAATTTCTTACAAAACAGTGAGTCCATAAGATTTTGATCTATCATAGGTACCGAGAGATAATGGAACTCTGGAGGATATTATGACCATGAAACATGAAGAAGGGAAAGAAGTAATTCCATTTATAGTGTAAAGTAAACATCTGAGATAATAAACTGGCCAATGTAACCAGGCTGAGAACTGGAAATAGAACAGAAGAAGAAGAAGGAGAAGAAGAAGAGGAGGGATTCATTTTTAAAGGTTTATTGGTTATTTATGCAGATGCTACCAGTTATAGAAGGAAGAAAAACGATCTTGTGATAAAAGCTGCTTATTGGAACTAAATCTGAATTCCCATCCTGACTGCTCCAAGATGAGGCTGTGGAAGTTCTGTCAGGTGCCTTTGCTAAAACTCCCTGGCCATAAAATGGGAAGAATATTTCTTTCTCTGCCTGACTTCTCCTCCTCTCCCATTTCCATTGACACAAAGGCAACTGATGTCTTCCAGAAAAACAAAATAATGGCCCCTGGAGAAGAGTTTCTCATTGTTATTTGCACTTCTATGAATTGCTCTTTAGTTTCTTCTAGAGAGTAACAGGAGTTTACCTCAGCCTGCCATCACACTCTTTAGAGCATTTCCAGAAATTCTCAAATAATTCCAGGAGATTTAGGGATGTGGCATTTCTCAACTGGTGCCTGGTGACAGTGTCACCATGGCAAATTTTCCTCCCTTCCGGTGGGATGAGATTTAAATACGGAAAAGGGATGAGTTTGGGTGAAGGGGTTAAAAAAGCAGAAAGCATTGCAGGTTTCCTTCTCCACTGATTTTCTGTGTGAAGTTTTTCAAGTCCTATATTTGATTTTGCTGTCCTGCTGTATCAGTTTTCTGCGCCTGTTGGTGATTTCCTCTTGAGGAGATCCTTGACTCTGCTCAGGAAAAAAAAAAAAAAACAAAAAACTGAGTTCGTTTGTGTCACCAGGTAATTGCCAAGTTAGAGAAATAATGTTATTTTAATCAAACCACCAAACCAGATTGAAGCCAACAGCTGTAACAATGAAAGGAAGCTGAAAACCATTATCCAATTTGCCAGGCCTCAGTGAGCAGCTACAACTCCGAGCTTGGCTTTAACTCCTGGTAAAGAACTCATTGCTGATGATCCAAAAAGGGCAAATTGCTTTGCTTTTCTCTAAAAGTCACAGGCTGGAAAAGGAAATGAGGCAAGAAGTCAGAGGCAGCATCTGCATGACTCCTGCAGCATCACTAAAGAACATCCTGTAAATCTGTTCCTCCTGATGTCTTTTCACTTAAACACAAAGCCCTGCTGATGGTGCCTAATGCTTGTGTTCCTGATTAGCAGCCGTCTGAAATGAAATAAAACATTTATTTTGATCTTCAGATCTTTAGGAGTTAATTCTGTTACTGTCTGGACTTTCAGGGGAAAAAAAAAGTTAAAAGAGTTTTTAGAACTGTCTGACATATAGATTTTTTTTAAAATTCAGGCTTTCCTTGGCAGTACATTAAATCTCTGGTTTATCCCAGTGTTTGGGGAGCATTTTTGGAAGCAGGGTTGGGTATTTTTCCATCCAAAGGCTTTCCCTGCCTATGATTCCTCATCCTGAGCAACCTGTGGGTGGCCCAACAAGTATTTCCCAGTTCCCTCCTACAAGAAAGGGCTTGAATTCCATTGTGCAGCAGCTCTTTCTTCCCCAGTCCATTTCCTAAATCTTCCCACATCGTCTCCATCCTTTCCTCTGCCTTACATGGCCATTTTATGGCTGGGGAAACTGAGGCAATGAACATTTGGTGACCTGGTTGCCTTTAAATTGGCAGCAGGAAGAGTCAGCAACTCCTATTTTGCAGTGCCCATTCCCAAATAAATCCTTTTTCTGTTAAGCCCCGTATGAATTCCAAACCTGCTTTAAAAACTCTTTATTTACTAGCTTTTGAACTATGAAAACCCCACTTATTAAGCATTTAATACTTGGTTATTCTCGAAGCAAAGGAAGAGAAACCCAGGCCAGGAAAATTTTGATGTTTTGTTTTTGATGTCTGAATGTCAGACTCTCAGATTTTTTTTTTTTCCATTTCACTTCTGCAAAACTCCTTTTGCTCAGGCTCTGATGCTGCCTTTGGAAAGGTGCAAGTTGCCATGGCAATCCCCATCTCCAGGCAATGCACCACACACGGGTACAGCCCACCACACATTCCCTGGAGGATTCCTGGCGAGCAGGATGGGTTTGGGGGCTGTAAACACACCCAGGCATTATTTGTGCTCAGTCTTACAGCTAGGACAAGATGAAGGAGCAGCACAAAAAAACAAAAAACAAGAATTGGAAACCAGCAGAGGAAAAGAGCTGGAAGGAGAAGCAGAACTGCACTTGGGGTTTGAGACCTCTTGCAAAACAAAACTTGGATTCCTGAGCTGGTTTGAAGTTCAGTTGCATCTCCAGCAGTGGATTAGCTCAGCTCTTCATTAACCTTCTCTGATTCCCTGTGCAGTAAATCACTCCTCAGTGACTTATGGAGCAGCTGATCCTTCCCAGCTCCTGTTCTGCAAAACTTCCCCTGCTTTTCATCTCTCTTACAAGAAATCTGGGTTTAGGAGTTTCCCCCCACCAAAACAACAAAAAAAAGTTTTGCTTTTTCCTGCTTGGATTTTCCTCCCATCCTGAAGCTTTTGTGTTCCTCCCCTTCTCTACTTTACCTCCACAGGGATCTCGCCCTCTGTCCTGATGTCCTCCCCTGATCAAGCACACCTCCTTCCCCCCTTACACAGTCCAGATGTATCTGAATTCTCTCAATAATTAAATAGTAAAAATAATTAAAAAAAAATCTGACCACACTTGTTTCTTTTGCTAATGCCTCATTTCCATTTCTTTTGGAAATCCCTGCAGATGGGTTCGTTCCTGCTCTTGCAGATCAGCTGCGTGGAGAGGAACTGCTCCTGCTGTCCTTTTCTCTTCCCTGTACATCCTGTCCTCGGGGAAGCTCATTCAGAAGCACCAGCTCAGCTCTGCTGACAGCTTGCAGATCTGCCTCTCCCCCTAATGAAAATTCCATCAGCTCTAATGATTGAATCTCTGTGGGGATGGAATTTTCAGACCTGGTTATTTGCTTGGAAACAGATTAGCAGATATTTGCCTGCCCATCACAGTCCCTAAGTATAAGTCACTGACACTTGTTTGAGTGCTTAACATGCAGCATAGCCCCACCTGTGACATGATTCATGACTTAATCACCAGGACCTAGAAATACAGAATCTTTACAAAGAACATATTGCTTATCCTTGGTGCATTCCAAGTGTACAGACTCCATAAAAGAAGAAAAGCACACGAGGATTCCCTGCCTATTGTCCATGAATTTGAACAAATCTAATATCTTTCTAGTGCTATTTCTCTTCCTAAACAAAGCTGACATTTATTTGCTTAAATGTCCTTTCAGTTAACAGGTACCTGTGCAGTATTTGCTCACAACTATAAATAAAAGAGAGGTAACATAGTGCTGGCAAGCACCAAATCTGCCATTGACTCCCAGCTGAAATCCACACAGGACAAATTGTATTTTTTTTCCCATACATATGCAAAATCTGGTGGGATAAAGTAAGTAGGAGGCAAAGGGATTAACAGAATTATAAAAGTGTGAAAGAAATCGTAAGAAATCGTAAGGCTGAAGAGGGGTTCACACACCCAGGTGACTGCATGATTGTCAGTCATGTCCTGGCTGCAACAAGGGGCCTGTTATAAATGAAAATTTGTCCAGCCAAATTAAAAACGAAAAACATAAAATATTTATTTTACGATCAAATTCTATCTAGCCAGCCACAAGGAAAGAACAGAGCCGAGCCCGGGGTCGGCTCTGGGTGTGCAACAACGAGGTCAGCCTCAGCAGAGGGTTTCCTCTATGCCCACATCTCCATCCTGACACAAGTGGTTTTTATAGGGAAAATTCCACCTGAGGCCAAGATTTCGGCAGTCAGTCTTTTCCATTCAGAGTCCATAGGTTAATGAGATTTTCTTGCTTGGTGATGAGGAAGAACAATTCAGTGTCCGGAGTTGTTGGATCTCTCAGGAAGGTTGCATTCAGATGTATCTGCCCGAGGATTTCCATGATATCCATCTCGGGTTGTTCACACGGTGATCAGCCCCGGATCTCTCCAGACATGGCCCATCTCCTGGCTGGGTTCTAATATACAACAGTGTCTCACCTGCGAGGGTGGGGAGGCTTCTGATACAAACGAGCAAAATCTAACAAGTCTCCAATATTACATATTTCATACAAGGAATGGCGCAAATTGTGTTTACTACACATAACAGGCCCAATTAGTGCCAGCTCCAACAGCAGGGTTTGCAACTTGCACCACATAAGGACTGAGGCACAGACTCAGACTCATTTATTCACAGAAATAATTGGTTTTATACACCTCTTCAAGGCACAGTGTTTCCCTCCATGGTGATTCTCACTAAGCAACCTTCCACATATCAGCAACATTCTCTCTCCATGTCCTTCCACGGTGCTGTCCACCCTTCTGTCAGCTTCCAGCAGGCTCCTCTCTGCAGGGCTCTGTCCCCAGCACCTCCTGCCCCCAGGGTCAGGAGGAGACAAAGCCTCTCTGTGCTGCCATGTGTGTCCCTGTGCTGCCATGGCATTCTGCAGGCTCATCCCACAGCTCCATCCCATCTTTTCTCACAGGGTCAGCACCCACTGAGAGAGAACCAGGACAGAGCTCTGAACATCACTTCAAAAGATTCAGGTCCATGAAGTTAATTACAGCCAATTCCTTGAGCTCCTTGAGCTTCGTTGCACTGGCAATAAGGTGCTGTGGCAGGAAGAATTTAAACCTCACTTGGCTGCTCCACCAGCAGAACAAGGACAAACACATATTTAATTGTGCAGGGAGGTTTGCGTGCCTGGAATACCCAACCAGCTTCCACGTTTTCAGATCAAACAGCACTGAGCCAAATTCTGTCTCTGTAACATTCCACCACCCTGGTGATGCAGCCAGTTCATACATCATGCTACTTATTTTCACTGCTAATCCAAAGAAGATTTTTATTAACATTGTGTGAATAATCGATCCAGGTGCAGAGAAGAATGACTGTGTTGCTGAAAGGGAGCAAAGCACAATCTCTCTTTAGGGCACTAACAAGTGTTGGGTCAGATTTGTGATCCCTCCAGGTGGAGTCTCTCTCAAGGGATTCCTGCCTGCCTTCACACACATTTTCAGATGAAAGAGGACTCCAGACATTTGAAATGGGATAAAAAACACACCCACGAGAATCAGTCCTTCTCAACATTATTTAAAGCCCCAGAATAAACAACCCAGCACAGGGAGTGTGGTTTGATGCTCCACAGCAGCTACAGATGAGAGCACCACCTGAGCTGGATTCAACATTCATTCAGAAGAAATCAGCAGCAGATTTAATACAGTGCTCTCATTTCTCTGTGGAACCTGTGAGTACAATTGTGGTGAGGACACACACAGGGTGAATTTCTTACGGCTCGGGGGACCTCCAAAAATCAGCAGTTTGGTTGCAGAGCAACCCTTGCACAGCAATAAAATTTGCTTCAACCTCCACTTTGCCCTTCCCTCACCAGCTGTTTCATCAATATCTGCATTTCAGTCCCTGGCTGCAGGGGTGCTTTTATTGTCTCAACATCAATCAATTTCCTACTCACCAAAATTAAAGCAGCTCCTTCCTTTTAATTTCTATTTTCTCAGCCACTCAAGTCCCTGCTTTTCCTGCTGGGGCCTCCCGTGCATCCCTGGGCTCCAGGAGCTGATTGCAGTTTTTCTGGGGGAAAGGAGCTGATTAATCACAGCCAGTTCTTTGTCCCCTCCTCTAAAGAACCACAGGACGTGCATCCACCATGGCTGAAGAGCCTTTTCTTCAGGCAGGTCATCACCAGATCAATCGCTGCTGTCATTGATCACCAATCACCCTCAGATTGCACAAATCTGAAAGTGGGGTTTCATCCTGTGGTTTCACCTCACTTTCATCTGCTACAATGCAAAAAAATACCTCCC
This sequence comes from Chloebia gouldiae, assembly GCA_003676055.1. Classification (NCBI taxonomy): domain Eukaryota; kingdom Metazoa; phylum Chordata; class Aves; order Passeriformes; family Passeridae; genus Chloebia; species Chloebia gouldiae. The sequence goes on along the minus strand of QUSF01000095.1, from coordinate 736,587 downwards.
TCTCTTTGGATTTTTGTCTCTGCTTCTATTTTGTTTCTCTATTTCTGTTTTATTTCTCGGTGCCCTGTTTTGTTTCTCACCATTTCACACAGCTCAGTATTGCACAGAAGGCTCAAACTGGGCCATGGATTTTACAACTTTTCCTTTGCTTCCAGGGGACACTTATTCACTGGAAAGCTTTCAGCGCCAGTTGCAGTTTTGCCAAAAATTGGAAAATTATAAATACCGGGAGATTAAATCTACCTTTCATATCTAAGGGAGTCAGTCTTTTGATACTTCCTGAAGCCCTGTGCTTTAAATCATTAATTTAGAGCTCAAAAACCTATTGCTGAAATATCCCCCTAATAAAACATCCTAAAGCAAATGGGTGGAATTGAAATGGTGCTGTTAAACTTTATCATGCCCCAGGCGCTTTGTGACTCACATGGATTCTGACCGAGTGTCACAAATTTACAGGACATGTCACACATTTATTCTACTTTGTCACTCAGCTCCTGCCAGGTGCCACTTAAGCCCTTCTGTGTTTCACACTTTTATTGCCACTTGTTTGGCTTCGTTTCATAAACCATTCAGGGGCATAATCTACTGCATATGGCAGAGCAACACAAATACAAATTATAAAGGATTTTTTTTTCTCCCTACCTGACAAATATTTGAGCTCCAGAAACCTCTCCACACTTTCAATCACTCCATCTTAAAAATGTATTATCAAGGGTAAGTACAGGTGACTTTGACCCTGTAAACAACAACCCCGTGGCTCTTGCAGGAAAGTAGAAAAGGAAAGCAAGAAAAAGTGCAGCTGTAATTTAATCAGTCAATTAATTTATCCCAAATAGGCACCATTTTTATGTTTCTGTTCTAAAATGCAAGCCCCACATTGGATGAAATAATGTATATTAAAAAAACCTAATAAAACCCTACAAAAGCTAATGAAATTATGTATATAGGTGATAAAAACACCTACAAAACCCCCAACTGGTACAAGGCATAACTGGCAGGACTCAATCACTTTGTTCATCAAGTGGTTGCCTCTGGAAAGGCAGCGACAGAATCCAGGCTACAAATCAGTTACATTGCTAAATTTCACCTGCATGAGATGCTTCGATACATTTTTATTTATTTATTAAGTGCTTACACGTTTCCTGATTTCAAAATCAATTCTTCATTATTTCCTTGCCTGGGTCATACAAATGAAGAAATGTGTGACTGGTGAATAGTTCCCAAGATTAAAGAGGTGGAATGGGGACCAGGATTAGCAGCCTTAATGAAGTTTTGGGCTCTGGAAATCAATCAGAGCAGCTTTCTGAAATATTTGCTGTGTACAACAACCTCCAAATTTGATGTGAAGGTAGACAGAGAACCTCGGCAAAGGTAAGGGGTAACTCCAGCCAGCTCAGGGTTACCAACAGAGGTGAGGTGAGCCCCAAATCCACAAAATCTTCTCAGGCATTCTGGAAAGAGCTCTGAGCTCCCCTGAAGTTGTTCCTGCCTCTCACATTCCATCACTGCCCATCATTTACAGTTTTAGGCAGGTCACCAATCCAGGCTAAGCCTGAGGAGGAAAAACTCCAGTTCCAGGCAGGTTTTGAGGCCGATTCCATGTGGGAACATCACTCCAGAGGTTTGTTAAAACAGAGAGAAGCTGCAGCAGCCCCAGAGCTGGGAAGCAGCAATTTTTAATTGCCTCCCTCTCAGTGTGCTGAGAACAGCTCCTGCTCATTCTGGTATTCAAATTGTAACAAAGACTCGACAGATACTTGTGAAATTTACATTTTTATATCGAAGATGATATTTGATAGTGGCAATCTGAGTGATTTGCTCTTGGAATCTGTCGTTGCAGCACTAATGACCCTGGCAGTGGTAAATGCCTCGTGCAGTGACCTGCCCCAGGCTGTTTGGAATTTGAGGGGACATTTATTGCTGGGGAAGTTCTATCCAAGATATTGCCTAAAAGAACCATATTCCTTCAGCTGCCTGCATGGATTTATCTAACTTTTCTGATTTTATACCTTTGTGGTGGAGAGAGTGCTTGCAGGAGGATTTAGTGGGCCATATAACTCCCCATGAAAAGAGAGCTTGTAACATCTGCAGATGCACAACACGGAGCTTATTAATAATATTTCTGTAGCCAAAGGCTACAGACAAAGTTAGAGACCCAAATAATGAGCATTTTGTGCATTTTTAAGGATGCTATAGAACCATTTTGGGATATTATGCTTTTTTGCCAAATGTGTTATCTCCATCATTGAGCAAAGGCATAAATACAAAAATTTAAAAGAAGAACTCTCCACACACAGGTCCTTATCTAAGTACATATTTCTTTTGGAAAACTGCTTGAGAACAAAAAAAAAAAAAAAAAGGAATAATCCTATAATATTTTATTGATTTAATTATATTTTTAACCTGTTTCCAGTCTCCGTTCCTCAGCCAATTCCTACCTGGAGATGAATTAGTGAAAGCAACAAGAATTTCAACCACAGCTCTGGATTTTTGGAGTGGTTCAGATGCCTCCCAAGGCTCCCTCAATCAGACACAGCTGTAATTAAGGAGAATTGCTGAAGGGCAGGTTCTAGAACAGGTCAGGGCATACGTGGGGGATGAAAGGGCTGTGAATATCTGTCTAAAAGACAGGAGGGAAATGGTGAACCCAAAATAAATCTGCTTGAGCCCTGCTGGATTCCACTGGCAGGGAAATGGGAGAAATTGAAAGATTATCTAGAAAAAAAAAAGGAAGAAAATAAACAAACCACCAAGCTTTGAGTAAGATTTGGACTCATTTTAGGGACAATTTAATTACTGCTGATATTTATGTTGGGATGGGGGATAACTTTATTTTTATATTAACATTGATCATTTGTGCTTAAGTTATTGGCAAATCCCAGGACTGAGGAGCACAAGTGTAAGAATGTCCAGGCAGCTGAGTGATGGTAAATCTGGGAGAGGAAATTTTAAAAATTATAATAATAATAAAAAAACATATTTTTGGTAAAGCAGTGGAAATAGAACCTGTCAGCAGATGAGGATCTGGAGAGCAGGAGAGAGGAAATCTGTAAAATAACCCAAAACTGTGTTTTTCCATATTTTCTCACTTTTGGATTCTCCTTCTCGGCCATTTCTGCCTTTCCCACACTGGACAGAAGCCCTGAATTTGGAGAAATAAAACAGGATTATATGAAATTACAACATTTTTCTGTTTGTTTCTACTGAATATCATGATTTCATCAGGAGCTGAGCTCAGGGCTTCACCAGCCACCCAAATTTATCCCTTTCCACACAATTTCCTAGGAAATCACACCTAGGAAAGCCAGCAGAAGAGCATGGGAATGCCCTGAGCATTGTGTAAATAAACACAAAGATAAACATACATAAATAATATCAATATAAACACCATAAATACCATAAATACTGTAAACCCCAAGACACCAGCCTTGGCAGATCCTTTTTGGAGCAGGACAGAAATAGAGCAGCCAAAGTGCCTCCACCCTTTGCTTCCCTGTCCCACTGCCACAACTCAAATTCTCCTGAGCTTCCAAGAGCCTCTGCTGGGCAGAAATCGATAAAATCAAAGGTGAGCAGGCACCAGGGCTGGTGAGCTCCTGTGTTTCTGCTGTTCCCTGGGTGATTTTGCATTCAGCCTTGCTTCCCGAGGAAATCCAAAGGCTGGGTATTCCCCAGGGGAGGGAATTGTTTGTTTTCCTGCTTGCGTGAACATTGCCTACATCACACACACAAGCATTTGTCAGTGTTACTTTTAGTGACACCAATTAGGCCTTTATTACATTTTCTGAGATTCATTATGTGCAGTAATTAATGTACCAGGCTAACCATTCACATCAGCATCTGTTTAACATTTGGGGGAGGAAGTGAACTAAAAACACAAAGGGAAAGCACCAAAGAAAAAACAAATCCCACACCTAGGAAAAAGAAAAAAAACCACAAAGCAGACACTGAGGTACCTCCAAGACACATGAGAACACTTGACTTGGCACAAAGAAAAGCCATTTTAAAATATTCTGTCACTAAGTCTGGCTCCCATAAAATACCTACAGAGTTTTTGCACTTTTAGTCATGCAGTTACTGAACCCCAAATTAGCTAAAGGCAGATAATTATCTGAACTTCTATTAACATGTGCATGTTTTGCTGCTTTTGAGGTAACTCTTGAGAAGTTGTTCAATCTCTCCTTCTGGCTCCTATGACTGCAGTTCCTCATCTTCCCTTTTGATTCGGGCCTTCTATCCCATGCATAAATTTCCAGGGATGATGAAGTGCCTTTTAATATTCCCTAGGAATCCAGCTTGAAAAGCTTGCTGAAATTAAGACTATTCAAGAAAGCACTGACACTTTAATTGTGAGCAGTTCTTTAAAGGTGCTTAATTACCATTGGAAACTTGCATGAAACCAGAACCACTTGTCCTGTGCCTTCAAAAACGTTCATTATGCACAAGTTCTCTCCAGAAGTCAAACACAGACATTAAAGAACCCCAATGTTTTCTTGATGGCAGAAGAAATTATTATGTAACAGTTTGTTTGCCTTTTTTTTTTTTTCTTTGACTATCTTCTCTCACTGAGATTAAAATTCACATTTCACTGAAACATCCTGCCTAGGTTCAATGCCAATTTGGGCTGATTTTTTAGGAGCTGGCTCTGATTTCCCTGTGATAAAAACTCCTTCCCTTCCATGCCAAAAAAGACATTTATTTTCCCTAACTCTTGGATGCCCCAATCTCGTTTTGGGTTCACTGAGCTTCCACAAAGAGATGGGAAGAACATTTCACTCATCAGTACCTAGGGACAGCAGTGAGAGGCTGCTGAGGTATCTGGGTGGTTGAGACCATGACCAAGCAGGTTCTGGCACATCAGGGGGTTTACAGGGAGGTTGGAGAGGGATTTTTCACAAGGAAATGTCACAGGAGGGATTTTTCACAAGGAAAATTCACAAGAGGGATTTTTTCCACAAGGAAAATTCACAGGAGGAATTTTTCAGCTAAATCCATACATGAACCTGGTTAACTCCAGCATATCCTGAGCCAGACTAACTCCATATCCACAAAATATGTGTCTCATACTTTTAAAAATCTTTCCTGAATGACTTACAAAAAAAGTCCTGCAAGACTGGGTGCATGTTAAGATAATTTTCACAAAACAGTTGCCTAGGCTGAAAATATGGTTAAGGACTTGCTAAATACTCTGGAACCCCCAACTTTTTCATTGAAATAATTTCTGCAAGGAAAATCGACAGAAAGAAACGGGAATCTTGTATTGAATCATTAAAAAAAAAAAAAAAGCCAAAATAAAAACCAGCTTTATTTTCTCCTGTAGGTAATGCAGAGTGACATAAGTGCTGTGGATTTAAAGAGTTCCTTCTCAGTCACTCGAGTTCCTGCACTCAGAGAATTTAGTGTTCAACTGAGCCATCCCTTAATCAAACATCCCTTAATTTTGTACATTCAGACCTACAGGACAATTCAGCCACAGGGAACAGCCTCCAAAATTTCCACTTAAGCTTCTAAGCCTGTTCCTTTCAGAGAAGAAATGCAGGAAAAGCACTCTCAGCGCTGCAGTGTCAAGCTTTTATTTTAAATTCCAATTTAAAATAAATTGGAATTTAAAATAAAATTTTTATTTTATAAAATAAAAAAAAATAAACCTGCAGCGGACCAGTATTCTCAAAAGGGAAACTTAGGACCAGATGAGGTCTTTTTCTTGAATGTTCACCTTATTAAACTCAAAACAAGCCCAAACCAAGTACAATACCCAAAAGTCTCAACTCCCAGTGGGAAAGTTTGAACTAAAATTGTTCAGAGCTGAGCTGAGTGGGCCCAATTTCCCTTTATTGGGACTCCATGAAAGTGAGATGAGCAATTCCCTGGTGGATGAGGAGCTGGCCTGCCCTCGGGCAGTGTTGGCTGAGGAGCATTGTCAGAAGGTGATAAAATAAGGGGCGGCATCTTCTTGTCTTGTACTGCAGCTTTCCTGGCTCGCTCCTGTTTCAGAGAGCAAAAATCCACATTTCCAGCAGAAGGAAATTGCTTAAAAGACTATTTCAAAGTGGGTTTGTGCAGGTAGAGGCATCATCTTTTTCCTGAATTCTCTGGGGAAGGAGCCACCTCTCACCTGAGCTATTATCTGAGTTTAATGAAAGGATGAAGTGGAGGGGAAAAAAATCAAGAATATGCCTGTAAATTTTTAAGTATTCCTTCCTTCTTTCAGTGAAGTGCATTACAGGCCCGGAGCAGTCTCAGAGCAGCAGCAAAATGACAAAGGAGCCACCTCCTCTCTTTCCTCAGTTTCAACTCAGCAAGCACCAATTAATTCTGAGTATTTTTGGGATGGAGAAAAGATGCAAATTGGTTCAGGGCTGGCAAACTGATGGGATTTGGAACAATGGCCGGGTGACTTCTCTTCTGTCTCCCCATTTCAGGTCCAAGCACGTCACTGTTGTACTTTATTAACCCAGGATTAATCCAGATTCCCCTGAACTTCATTAGGAAACTTTCTTCCCTAATTCCTGCAACTCCACAAAGTTATTCAAACATCTACAAATGCTGTTGCACCTCAAAAAAATCACAAAAAAAAACCAAAAACCCAAAAAAACAAAAAACCCACAAAATACAAACAAACAAACCAAAAAAAACCAAAACAAACAAAAAAAAAAAAACCAACAATGAGGCAAAGGCAGGCTGGTGGTGCTTGGAAATAAATAGTTGGGAAAAACCCATATAAAAATATGCTAAGCTGCAAAGCCAGTTCCCAGCAGCATGGGACAAAAGAGGCTTAGCAGACCAAGCATTGCACTCCAGGCCCTGGAAGACTGGTCAAATAATAAAACAATTTATGCAAGTCTAAAGTCATTTGGTGCTAGAAGGGGGAGGATTAAACCCTGCTGGATGTTATCCTCTGCAGAGCAGATTTCAGCCTGGCCACGCTGCCTGACAAATAATGGGGGGATTAATTGGCTACACCTTGCACATTGTGTTCCCCAGTTTGGCAAACACCCCTAAGAGCACACAAAAAGATGATGTTGGTGTTGTAGAAACGAAGTTTGCTGAAAGTTCCTCCCCTCCACACTCAGGTACCTTTGTCTTTCCAAATGAACACAATAAATCTAATCTGCATCAGGGCCTAAAATGGATTTATTAAACTGTATTAAATCTCCAGAAATACTATTTGTTCAGTGGACTTTAATATTCTTCAGAAATGGAAGGCAACAAGTTGACCTAAGGCTATTATGAATCTGGATGAGAATATAAAGTGTGCTTTAATGAAAAGTCCCAAAGTAAAGATTTCTGATTTTCCACATTTTTTTTAGAGTTTAGAGAAGTTTGTCTGCAATGTGACAGCCATGAAGCTCAGGGAAGCTGCTCTTAATTTCCTTCCATGTTTGAGAACATCAGCTTTAAGACTAAATTCATTCTTCACTATCATGGGACAAGCCATTTCCTTGGGAGTTGCTCAGGATTTGATGGAAAAATGGGCCCTCAAATTTTAGATACAATCTTCTGCTGCCTCTAGAAACTGATGTTGTTACATAGATGTGAAGTAATGAATCAAAAATAATTTATATTTCTAAGCATTGAGTTGAGAAGCCAAGAGATACATTTCCTTTCATAAAGATACACAAGTGAAATCTTTGTTTCAGGCCATACCTACAATTATTTTGTTTATTTAAGAAACACCTTCATACCTACAATGTCCTTAAAACTTGGCTTTAACAGGACTGCATTAATACATTTTTAACTTCAGATGTTTTCACTGCAAGGCAACTCACACAGGTTTTATTCCAATTCCTCTTGCACCTTGGAATATATTCACATTAAAATCTTGTTTATACCAGGATGTAACTGCTGCCATAAATGATCTCACTTGAGTCCTCTACTGAAAGGGAGCTCCAGTAGCATCACTTAAATTTCCATAAAGGCACCAAAGCCTTCCCTACCTGTCTGCATTCTCCTCCCAAATCAAACACATCTGAGGTATTTAAGTGAATTAAAAAGTGATAAATCCACACCTAAGGAATGTTAGAAGTGCAGAGCAAAGACTGTCCTTAAATAATTTAGAGAAATGTCCTTCAGTGTGTTATGCCCTCCGAATTTCAGGGGTTTATTAGAGTTCTTTCCTTTGGGCTCTGGTTCTTCCATTAATTACACCAGCAAAGATATTGGGATTAAAGGTTCAGTGACTTAATGAACCTTTAAAAACTCCTCATGTGCCTTTCTGGTCTGGCACCTTGAAATGGGAATTAGAATGTGGTTCACAACTGGTGGGAGCTCTAATGAAGCACAGAGGCAAAGAGAGGCAACATTTCTGCAGTGCAGAGTTGGGAATCTTCTCAAAACGTTCCCCCAAAGCTCAGCTAAACCCCAGGGTGACACAGCCCCAGCAGAACTCCAGCAGGGACAACTTTCATCCACAGCAAACCATTCCAAGGCTGGGGATCCAGAGGGGCTTGTTGAACAATGTCCACTCTGTGGCTGCTTACTACAAATTTTATTTGTGGGAGATCCTAAATCCCACCAGAGCTGCAAAGGGAGGGTGGGATCTACTGAGAGGGTGGTTGGGGGCACCACGGATCTCACCCAAGGGATGTCATCACCTCCAAAGCCAGGACAAAGCTGAATAAGAGGATCTTAAACCACATTTCAAAGATGGAAAGGTGAAAATTTTGCTGGTTTTTATGGAAAAAAAAAAATTGCTCCCTGAAGCTTTCTCAGATTTTCTAACTGGTCCTAACAAACCACTTTAGGCCCCAGCCTAGCATCTAGAAAAAAAAGAGTGAATAAAATTTTGTTTTTAACACCCTTGAGTGTTTTGGAAACAATCTGATTTTTCATCTGCCTTTGGATCCAGAGAAGCAGAGACATCCCTTGTCCCTGCCTCTGCACCTGAATCCCATCCGAAACATGCAACCAGAGTCTTTGTGAGAACTTTCACCCATTTCTCCACACTCTGACCAGATTTTTGTCACTGTCAACATGTTCAGACTGCTCAAAGTGAATTTCCATAGCAGAGGCCTGAGGAGGAAACAATTTACTTGGGGAAAAAAAAGCAAACTCTGGCTCTGAAGCTAGCGCAGGAAATCAGAAAAAAATGAAGAATTATTATCTTCTCATTACATGGAGCTGCCATAAGGAGCTGTCAAGATTTTTATATAACTCTCCTTGAAAAACTTGTATTTAAATGAACGAGAAGGTAAAAGCAGAGAGAACAGAAGGCAAATTCCCTTAATTTTAAAGAAGGGGCCACAGCTGAGATCCTCATCTAACCCTGATCTCTTCCACTTACCCCCCTTATCTCCTGTCCCAGCCTTTTTTAGCTAGGGAGACACAGATGATGGGATGTTTCACAGTGGGCAGAAAAAACCAAAAACTTTTTAAAAATCAGCACTAGGTTAATTAAAACCCTTTCTTCTCACAGTGTTATTTTTAATCTTCATCAGTAACCTTATATTTCCATCTATCAGCCAAACCAGCTCTTGAACTGCCACTTGATAAAGCAGAATTTCAGCCTTTGCTGATGCTCCCAAACCAGAGATTTCCTACACATTTTAAAAGGGCTGTTCACTGCCTGACAGTGAGCCCTCATTGGAAAGTAATTTAATCAATAGTCAGGTCTCCAGCAGCCTCTATATCAAGTTATAGTTGGCATTTAATAGAAATGCAAAGCAGAAATAGCTTTAACACCAGTTGGTATTTTAAACCACATAATAAATTCAGTGCTATCCTGTTCCATGTCAATTAATAGCATTAAACTTATTTAACATATTAACAAAAATGTCTTTCAGATATTAAAATTCACTTCAATTAAAATAGCAATGAGGCTTTAAACACCCAGTATTTTAAAATTCATCTGATCTTTTCAGTCATTTCAAAAGGCCCTTTAACTAACAATTAACTGCCCCATAAAATTTAAATTGGAGGTGAAATGGAACCAGGCACTTAACAAATATTGCTGCAGCATGTTTGACTCCAGGTGAGCACAGAACACAACAGGCAGAACCAGCAGCAGCCCAAGCCCAGCCGAATTAACCCAAGAGCCACTTCAGGAGCTTGATTATTTTTTGCCATGAGCTGCACTCGAAGCAGCTCCCTGCACAAATGGAAATCCAGACAACCACTTGTGGTTTTTTAACCTCACAAGTGGCTCTGCTCATCTTTGTGCTCACCCAGCAGCTGCTGGGCTGAACGGGATTTTAACAGAGCCCTCTCTTAAGTGGCATTTTTTGACCTGTGAATAAATAAAGAAAGAATAATAAAGAATAATAAAGAATAAAATAAAGGAAGGCAAGAATAATGGGCCAAACTTATCCTGCCTCAGCACTGAGTTACCCCGAGCTGATCATGGCCCACTCAGAGTTGCTGTTTATCTCCCTCTGACTTCCACACTCTTGTCTATTTGATGACTTCAGTCTATTTGACTAAGACCAAACCAAAATGTTAACAGAGACACCAGCAGCTCTTTTGCTTTGCTTTCATCACATCAAAGGAGAAATATTTATCATAGACTTTTTGCCTTTTCTATATGGGATTCTTCACACAGGGATTCCACATGAAGTGCATGTAGAAAATATTTCTGTTCTCCAGGATTAAGGATTTTGCTGGCAAATTCAATGCCATTTTCACTTCCCTGACTTGTTAGTGAGGATTCCAAGCCCAGCCTCCCCATCCCTCTCAACTGTGATGCTCCTGCCCTCACCTGTGTACCTTTGCTGCAGAAGCTGCTGCTGCTGCCCAGAAATATTTGCCTGTGTTGAGAGAAGTTTTCAGCCTCTCTGCTGCCAGCATCACACTGCTCAGTGGTATTGTAATGCAGAAAATCAGAGGAAAGGCTGATTAGAATAAATGATAAGCAGGTATGACTTCCTTCCCCTCCTTTTGTTACAACATCCCAAAGCCCTGCTGTGCCACTGAGCTGCAGAGCTACCACCTCCTGCCTTCCCCGAAGCAGAAAACCAGAGCCACACAGCAGCTCTTGTATGAAACCAGTGGGGATTAAGTGATTTCATGGGGTCACTCTGCCAGATTGGCGTCTGCAGCTGTTCCTGATGCTGTATCTTGCTGTGCTTGCACTCACATCCACAGCTAAAACCCCACTGAACTCCTCTCTAGCCTCTGCTTTATGTTAAATTCAAAGGCTGGGAAGGCTAAATCCCAACATCTGCAATGATTTATTGTGGTTTTTGAGCACTAACATTTTACTTTACCTCACTGCCTCCAGGTGGGCTCCATGGCTGAGGCCTGTCACTTCAAGCAGAGGGTGTGTGTGTGAGAAACCACCGCTAACTCTTTAAAAGTTTATTAAACTTTAACAAAACTACAACAAAGGACTAAATAAGGAAAAATTACAGTGCTGGGAGCCCCTCATGACCACCAGCCATGTGGCTCATCTACAAAAAGGATGCTCTGCTTTTTACATCCTTAGTCCCACTTAAAATTTTGTAACTCCTCTCTTTCTCTGCCATCCATTGATGGAGATTACATTCACATCTCAATTGGAGGCCAGGTTTTTGCCACTATATTATCATATAATATCTATCTATATACATTATATTATCTATATAATATCTATCTCTTAATTGTGAAAGCAGACTCTTACATTACTTGTCTATAACAAACTCCCCTTTTCCTTTTCTATAAGTCATTTGGCTCGAACAATTAACTCTTATTTTGATTTGGAAAATTTACCCTTGGTTCTCAAAAAAAAAAATTTATGAGAATTTTTTTTTGATTAAAAGATATTTTGGGACAAATATTCACAAAACGTGAATATATGATCCCATTATGCCCTTTACACCAGTGAAACAGAAGACAATCACTTACATATTTCATATTTCCCATTATTTTGGGGGATCCTAGATCATGATTTTCGAATATTTGGGGCTGGCAATGAATATTCACGTGCTCAAGATACAAATCTAGGAGTTTGACCTGAAGCTGAAGATTTCCAGAGCTCAGTCTTTTATAAATCTCTTCCTACTGCATCAGCTGGCCAGAAATAGAAACTTATATAGAAACAAATAGAAACACAAATTTAAATAGAAACACAAATTTCTTGCCTGGGGCAGCTGAACACTGATCAGAGTATGAAGAGTCAAGCAGGCTCAGGGTGTTCTCACCATCCACAGAATCACAGTGAGGCTCAGGCACCTGACTCATCTTCATTTAAAAAGCCCCGTGGGGACTGCAAAAAAATCTTATCTGGGCTTGTAAAATTCCCTTAGCCAGTCTGTAACAAAGCTGCTTTCCCCAGAGAGGTGCTCATTTTCAAGCCCTCAGTGCTGGGCACTCAGGTGAGCTTTAATTCTTCACTGAGAGCTCGAGAAGGCCCTTTTTAAAGGGAGTTGGTCTTCAGGCTGCAACACTGGAATAATTTCTGGGGCTTAGTGCTTGAAAAATCCAGTAAAATTTGGAGCTCCAGAAGAAAAGGATTAGTGAGGCTGCAATGAGAAATATCAGTTTGAAGCAATAGCAATGGTTCAGCTCCAGTTCACAGCTCTGGTCACAACATCACAACATCACCCAGTGCTTGTGGTGAAGTTCAGGGGAAGATCTCAGTCTCTGCTCTGATTTTCCTTTCATTTTCCCAGTAGGAATAAACCTGAGTCAGGACAACACACCTGCTTGTAGGATCACAAGAAAACTTGAGTGCAAAGAAAACTACATTGGCACAAACATAATATAAAAGTAATGATTCATTAAAAGCCTGGTCAGGCAGTTTGAACTTCACAAAATTTTCAAGTTAATAACACAAGCTCTTTCACTGCTGTCACTCAAACAGTGCTTCTATAAAAGTTCACAAAGCACAAATTGCAAGATGAATCTTGACACAATCGAAGCAAATTTGTGGTAGCAAGAGCCATGAGCTGTTTGCACAACATGAAACAGGTCAGAAACCAGAGAGGAAACACAACAGCAGCTCCCAGCACAGCAAGGCACCAATTTTCTCCATTACTCTGAGATATTCTCCCACAAAACAAGGGGGAAATGTTAAAAAGTTTACTGCTGCAATTAGCACTTTCACAGTATGCTTAGCACCCTGTAGTTCAATTAAAAATAAATAGGTCAGGTGGATTGCTTGAAAAGGTACTAATTAAGGCATTTTTTATTTTTAATTTTGCCTGTAAGAACTGAATACTGAACTAGTATTTTTATTGAAGCTACCTGATTTATACAATGCTGGATTAATTAATTTTGAATCACTATTTGATCTTTTATGATATCACTTTACTTTCTTCCCTCTGCTTGCAAAGAATGATTAAGCTGTGCCACTAATGAGAAACATTAATTTAATAGTTCTTAAATACATCATTAAACTCATTTCTCAAACACAATAATGTTTCTGATTTATTTGAATTCAAATCAGAGTTTTCTCCCTTTAAGCCATGAAAACTTCACTCTTAATGTTTAATGTGATCAATCGAAGGTGGGGCGGTAATTGGTCTGGCCCTGCTTTATTTATTGAAGCACAGAAACTGCTAAATTCAGTCATAGATCTGCTTTTTCTTTATGCTGCCTTGAATAAAAAAATGTTTTAAAATGTTGCAGAAATCCTAATGTGTCCAAAGCACCTAAAAGTTCCTGGACATAATGAATATTGTCTGTACTGGAGATCTATGTAGTCCCTCTGGATGAGGAAACTCATCAGTCCCTGGGAGAAACAACACTGTCACAATTTGCAACAGCCAAGGATCTTGTCCTGGGTTTGAAAAAGTGCCAAGAAAGGTGTCAGATCCCTGAAGAGGATGATGTGTCCAATGCCCCCTTGGCTGATCCCAGGAAATTTGGCAAGAACAGCCAGAATGGAACAAAATCCCTGCCTGCAGAGTGTGGCAGCTGGAGGGAGGTATAAAAACGCTTGTACACATTTGCACTGAGATTTCTATGCACAAATGCTTGTTCCAAGTTAATTAAAAGTAAGACAGAAAAATAGTTAAGAGACCTTACCCTGGGATGTGGGAGCCACTTAGAGCTGATAGCAGTTGTTCTTCCAAATGAAGTGATTGTGCAATTCATTGCAGAAAGTTTCCACAGTTCAGCAGAGATGGTGCCACACTCAACTTCCACTCATTCCCATGGATTTAGCACCATGCTTTTCATGCTAAAGCAGAAAAGGGAAATTCACGGACAGAAATTCACCTCCAGGATTCCAGGAGTCACACAATGCAGTTGTTTTCTTATGCATTCTGTTGTCCAGAATAATTAAGAAATTCAGGACAAGCTTGGAGCCCTACCACCATGTTTTTGCAGGGTCACAAGTGGCATTTGTTATCCTAAACGGTTCCAAGGTGTGGGGAAGGGTCAGTGCCTTAGCAGGCAAATTATTTGCAGACCTTCACAGATTTATTTAAACATTTAAAATGAATCTAACATTTACCTTGATCTAAATAGATCACAATGAGTGAACACTGTGATATTATTACTTGAACGTTTTTCATTTCCTTTCACCTTTAAATTCTCTTCTCCACTCTACCTACCAGTAGTAATTTTAATAATTTTTAGTTGAAGCCTTCTAGATTTCCTCTACAGCATTCCTGCACGGCTCCCAACTCCCATTGCACCCCATATATCAACCCACTCTTTCAACTCCTGCACTTCCAAACATTTAAAACACCTTAATGGCTTTTCTCACTGAACCATAAAAATTATTTATAAATTCATTTTAAGACATTCATACAACAAGGAACTCATAACACATCATGAACTACAAATTATGTTTACTGGAGTATAAAAAATTCTTTGGGTCTATGTATATATAATGAAGGGAAAAGGCAACTTCTTCTCCAAGTGGACTCCTACTAAAAGTAATCACCAAGTGCAAGGTGAGAGGATAATTAATTATTTGCTCCAAAGTACTTTTTAAAATAAACACCTCGACAGGAAAAAGCAGTCTCTTCCAAGCCTTAATTTAAGTACATTTGGTGCAATTTCAAGGAGGAATCTCACTATGATTTCCAGGAGATGCAGCAGCAGCATCTCCTCTTCTCTAAGGTTAAAACCAAACATAGGGGCTGTTAATTTGAGTTATTTCTGCAGCTCAGCAAATGAAATCATCCCAGGAGTTCAGTGACACTTCAGAGGAAATGCTATTCATCAAAATTCAGACATTATTTGGGCTTCAGAAAGAGAGGTTCCTCCCTAAAAAACTGATGAAAATATGAAGTGAGATGGTCGCTTTGGAGTCTTTCAGCCACTGAAGGTGTAACCACTCTTAGTCCATCCAACTCAAGATATGAAACTAAAGTTAATTTAAAATATCTAAGAATTAAAACTAAAGGCAAACCCTTTGAAACACAGCCTGCAATTCTGACCTGAAGATCCTGGGCCACGCTTGCCCTGTAGGATAATATGAAGATGGACTAAAAATGAAACTGCGAGTCAAAGAAGGTTTTCCTTCAGTTCTCTCTGGTTCCAGGCACTCCTGAAGCCCAGGCTGCCCTTCTCAGGAGGTCTGGGCTGTGCCTCCTCCCAGATGCTCAGAGTGTCTCACAAAATTCCAGTTCCTAGCTAAAAACACTTGGCTGTGCTTTCATGCCCACTTGGTCACCCTCAGGGCATCGCCTCAGCCCATTTGGTCATTTCCCGTGTCTGTGAGTAGGACACAGTGCCCTGTGCCACACATTTTCTTTCCTTTCAGCCCAGAGTGAGAGCTCATCATTATCCCCATTAAAGCAGGAGTGCTCGGAGAGAGGGACGAGCATTGATGGACTGGGGTTCTCCTCTCTGTGGCAAATAGGTCATAACATCTCTTTCCTACTTTAAATCGAAGTATTTCAAAGCAAAGCTTAATCTGCCAGACCCATAATGTAGATTTTTAGTAAGATCCTTTGTGCAAGGAGAAGGCCATAAAGCAGCTGCCTCAGAACTGGTATGGAAACGCTGATGATCTAAATCATCCAAGCCTGGTATGAAAGGAAAAGCAACCACCAGAGTAGGGACTGATCCCAGGGGAACTCACTGACGATTCACCGTGGAAGATGAAAAGCTGTCTATATAAACAAATTGTTTGTGGTCTGTTAAACAAAAGTAAAACCAATGGAGTGCAGCAGTTGCAATTCCTGCTGAGGATTCAATCTTAGCAAAGTGCGTGGGTCTGACCCTGTAGCCCTCTTCCATAAGAACCAGAACTGGAACGAGAAGGGACTGCAGAATTTTTTTGCCATCTGTGCCCTGTCCTTATCTGGTTAAAGGAGTCAGAGGCTGACAAAGTGATTTGTGCTGCCATTTCAGTGAACACAGCCCTGCTGCAGCAGAGGCCAGAGCAGGGTCTGCAATAGCAGCGCTCGATCTGTGACTGTGATCATCCAGGCACACCTTGAGCAGCTCTGTCCTGATGGGCTCAACCTTGGCAGATGTTGAACAGCTCCATCCTTTCGATTTCAAACTCGATAGACCTTGAACATCTCCATCATTTTGGGCTCCAGCTTTAAGCAGCTCCATCTTTTGGTTCCAGCCTTCCCTCAGGGAAAGGTTTGACGGATATTGGAGTTGCATCACAAGGGATCAATGAAGAAAATGCGAATTTAGGCTCCAGAAGTAACTTAAAATCCACCTTCCCTCCAGGCTCCACCCCACACACATCACCTCTATTCCCAGGGAAGGACATGGGACACATTCAAGTTGGATCAAAGGAACACAGGTTTGGGATGGTGTCACAGCAGCAGGTGCATTTAAGCACTACCAGAGATCATTCTGCTCTTTTTAATCAACCCTGCCTAATTTCCACCAGGCTGCCGTTTGTGGAGTTTATTTTCAGACATCATTGCCTTCAACCTTGGATTTCCCTGTTAATCCAAGGAGCCAGCACTGCCGAGGCTGGAGCGGCAGCTGTGCTGCACTAAGAGAAGGCAGTAAAACATCTGCTCCTGGAGAGCTCCTCTGGCCAGATGGGAGTCCTGGAGATTCTGATAACAACCCCTGATGTGCCTCCACGCTAACCTGGCCACTCCTTCTGGCAGCTTTTACATCCCTGACCAAGTCTGCACTTGGGTTTTAAAATTAACAAACCTTTAGTGCTTCTTGTTTACAGGTTGATGGTAATGATTAGACACAAAGAAAGGATAAATACCCTGCCTGGTACAGCTTTAGGGAAGGAATGTGTGATTGCACAGCATAAATTCACAGGAAAAATAAGATTTTAA
This sequence comes from Chloebia gouldiae, assembly GCA_003676055.1. Taxonomy (NCBI): domain Eukaryota; kingdom Metazoa; phylum Chordata; class Aves; order Passeriformes; family Passeridae; genus Chloebia; species Chloebia gouldiae. The sequence goes on along the minus strand of QUSF01000095.1, from coordinate 719,452 downwards.
ATCCATTCAAAGATGCAACTGAGGTTTACGATTTGTAACCACCCCACAAGTGCTAATTAAGCTGAGCTCTGCAGTCTTGCACTACAAGAAGTATCAGCTCTCCTAAGTGGAGAGGCTTGAGGAGGAGTTTAGTCCTCTCTTATAGATGAGTAAGGTAATAGTTGGCTCTCACAATTAAGAGATAGCTATTATGTGGATGTTAAAATTACAGAGATGTTATTGTAGTATGTCCTCCTCTTCCCCCTGACCCTTGTAACAGCCTCAGCACTCAGAGCATTTGGACAGGGCTGGCTTTTCTTACCAAGAGGCACAGCATAACAACACCTGACCTCCAACCAGGATGTAAGAAAGCAATCACCAGAAAGAAATCACCAATGGATGGCAGAGAAGGAAGTGACTGACAAAACTTTGGGAGGTACTAAGGGTAAAAAAGGCAGAACATCCATTTTGTAGATGAGCATGTGGTGGATACTCACAGTGACTGCCAGCACTGTGATTTTTCCTTATTCAGTCTTGTTGTTGTATCTTTGATAAAGTTTAATATGCCTTTTAAAATTATAAAATGAGAATCATCTCTCGCATCCTGGAAAATATTCAAACAAAAATCCAATCAAGTGTGAAAAAGAAGACATTGGAAATAGAAACACGTGGCTGATGTTGAGTAGTAAATAATAAAACCAGGCAGTGTTTGAAGGTGTGACCTCCCTGGTCCCTCACAGGGAGAGTTTGCTTAACCTAGTTAATTGTCTTCAGAAAAAAATGGCAAAGATTATGGAATCTGTAGCATTTTCCTACTTGTCTAGGATGCACACACACATAAAACCTCTTGTTGTCCTGATTGTCTTAGCTGTCCTAATTACTTCTGAAGGGGATAACATTTATCTCATTAATAAATTTATGCCAACAGCAGATAGGGAAGACATTCTGACAAACCAGCTCTTAAAAATTCTCAAATGCATCTTTAAGGGTATTGTGTGAACATCCATATCTCCAGAAGGCAAAAAAAAAACCTCATAATCACAGGACAAATCTAATCCTAATAAGCAGGAAATCGTGGGAGCTTCCCACATCTGTTTTCCTCTGATTAGATTAGCAGTGGTGTCATATCCAATGTCATGCTGTTGTACACTGACCTTCAGCAAATTAGCAGAGCTGTTATTTTTGGTTTTAAACAGCAAGAAAAGCTTTTTGAAAGCTGCCTTTCTTGGTGAAGAACATCAATATGTTCTGTAAGGACGGATTGCTTTAGGAAGTGGTAGAATTGTGTGACTGATTTGGGGGACCCAGCTGCCAATACCTTCACAGGATTCATTGGTCAGGACTCTACAAGTCAACAGAAGTTCTTGGAAATATTTATTACAATTTGGGGTTGGCATTTCCAGAATCCAGGGGTACATTTCTACCACGTGTGTAACTGCATTAGGAAAAACACTTCCCACTGAGAGCTGACCTGACTTATTCTGCCAGGTAAAATTCTCTGTGCCTGGCAAAACTCTCTGTGCTAGGCTGATGCCCTGGGATGGCATCTGGAATACAGGCAATGAGGATTCGAGTGGGCAACATTTAAGTTGCCAGACAAACTTAAGCTAAGTTGTGGAAGATCAGGAGCTTCATCCTGGAGACCTGCAGGATCACAGCTGGCCTTTAGTGCCTTCCAAGTTCCCTTCAAGTCAGAGATGTAAATGCCAATTTTCTTCCTGCAGAATGTTTTGCTGCTCATTGTAATCACATTTCAGGTTTTGGCTGATTTCTCCTATCACAGCTACTGGGAGACTTAGCAAGTGTCTGGACTTTATCACTGAACACTATTTTATACTGGGAGAAAGTCAGGTCCTCAAAACTTTAATTTTAAGTAATATTATTATGGACTCAACTTGCTGTCTACCATATTATAAAACATCATGTCTAGCAGTTTTTGAAAGCTGGGCAAATACAGCCAGCTCCAGAGAGTCACATCCTTTTACTTGTAAATCAGGTTTCAACACACACCAGGTTTAACCTGTGAGGGTGGGGGGACTCCTAGTACAAACGTGAATACTCCAACAAATATCCAATATCACATATATCATACTAGAAATGGCACGAATTACATCTACTGCACATAACAGCTTCAAGGGGAACACTCCAGAATTCAGCAGGAATGATTCTGCTGTCATGCAACTAAATTATTAACTTCAGGAAAGCTGCTGCGAAGCACAACCAGAGAAATGTCCACATTTGCAGATATCCTAGAAAGCAGGAAGGTCAAGGATAGCCAATTCATGACTTTGCCATTTTAAGCTGGCAGAGCAGCCCCAAAAAGGCTTGTTTGTAAACAAGGACAGCCCAGGGCAAAACGCTTCATGGAAGGCTGTCACGGGGTTCTGTTTGTTGTTAATTCTGTCCTTGTTGTGGTTTGTTTGCTTTATATACATGCTAGAAAAGAACTGTTACTTCTATTCCCACATCTTTGCCTGAGAGCCCCTTAATTTCACAGTTACAGCAATTCAGAGGGAGGAGGTTTGCATTCTCCTTTGCAGAGAAGGCTCTTACCTTCCCTAGCAGATGCCTGTCTTTCCAACCAAGACAACATGAATGGATTAGTATTAAACACCTATTTATGCCTCTTCTGGAGCTCCAAGAGGAGCTTTGGAGGCCTGATCATAGCATTAGGCCCTGCAGTGAAATACCTGCAAATGGCAAAATATTTGTTGCAATCAGACAGGAGCACCAAGGCACAGATGGGCTTCTCCCCTTTGGGATTGTCACCAGGGGCTTCCCCTGAAGCTGTGGCTCGCCCCAGAGGAGTGATGCTCTGTTCAGTGCCACATCCTGATCCCAGCATCTGGGAGCTCTGATCTGGCAGAGGCGACACTCCTGTCTCCTGAGACTCCCACAGTTCACACTTTAGAAGCTAAATTCATCACCCCCAGCAAATTATCTTCATTCACAGGAGCCTGAACCAAAGGGAACAGAGTTGGCAGAGCAGGGAACAGGCAAAGAAAAGCCACTTCAGACTCCCATTTCCAGGCAAAACTCCTTTTTCAATAAACCCTTTTTAATTCACCCTGGAAGAGAAGAGGTGCAGGAGGAGCCTGCTCCACTTGTTTTTACCACAGCTTTTGAACAGGAGTTTTTGACACAGTTTTGAAACTCATCAGTCCTCTCTCTGTTTATCTATGCTGATGAGCATTATGTTCTGCTTCAGAAATATCTATTTCTGCACTTGGGTTATTTTATTTCCCTATTGTTAAAATGAAAGATTGGCTAAACAATTTCAGTAGTGCCTGTCAAGCACTTCCTTTCTTCTGCAAATCCTCAAGCTCTGATTCTCATCATTAAGTCACTGACAATATAAAGACAGACTTCTTCAAATAAACCATCATCAACAAAGATAAATGCACAGAAATTATACAGAAATTGGCCTGAAGCATCATTGCAGTATAAATAGAATTTTCTGAAGAGTAAATACATCCCTATTCAATACCCAGAGCTCAACACAGACTATAATGATCTGCATTTTAAAAGCCCTCTTGTACCAAATGCTGTGCAAGGATTTAAAAGGTTTTCAAACTTCCAAGACCATGTGAAAAAAACCTCTCCATTCCATGATGGCAGATTGAGCCATCAGCTCCACCAGACAACAGGAACAATACAGTTATCAAGCACTTCTCCCCATGAAAATGCAAATCCAGCTGGGGGTCACCAAACCCTGTCTGTCTGGTGTTGGATGCTCAAAGAACAATGCAATCAAGGGCAAGGGTGCAGTGATTTGTCTCCAGTCTCCAAACAGCCAGAGGGTTGCATTTTGTCAGAGCTGGAAATGGCAAGAGGAGCACTGGAATTTGTCCTCCAGGAAATACCTTAACCTTGTCTGGAATGAATCCGTATCTTAAATTGCTGCAGCATCAACTGCAAGGGCCCCACAGTTTAATCTCTGATTTTCTTAAACATTATTTCCATTTCACTTTGAAGCCCATTTGCTTTCCGATTCCTGGTGCTCCTTTAGTGTGAAAACAGCACCCCATGGTAGTCATTCTCTTGTTGTCTTCTCCTTATCCATCTTGATTTTAATTTCTATCATTTAATCGAAACTGAAAGCTGTGCCTCCAGTCAGCCCTCTTATCCTGCCCTTGCTTTTCTGGGCTCAGGAATACCAAGTGAGCTCCAGGAACCCCCTTTTGCACTTCCCCAGGCATAGGACGTAGAGTTTGGACTTGTCCAAGCCACATCCTGAACTAAACCTTGGACGTCAACTGGGAGATTACAATTGCTGCAATTAACCACGTGTAAAAAGATTAACAAGATTATCCAGCTTTTGTACTTCTTAGATGAATTTCTCCTGCACCTTCTCCATTCTTTCATCCGTCTGGCGTGGATGCCACAGAGCTGCCAGGATATTATAGTCAGAAAAAAAGTCAGGAATAGAAGCACAGTGTTAGACAGATGGTTTAGGTCCTTCCTTCATTTGTTTTTCAAATTAACTAAATGTGTCCAAATGAGACACTTGGTGACTGAAACTGAATATCAGCTCTCCCTTTCCCGTGCAGTCCCAACAGCCACGCTCTGGAGGAACCTGGGATTTTGCCTTCCCATGGATAAACGTGAGCCACAAATGCTCAGTTTATGCTCAGGAAAGGAAAGGTAAAGGATGCCTCTGAGCCTGACTTCATGAGGCCACGTTTTATGGGACATCGAGGCTTTTTAAAGCCTTTCCATGCAATAAACGCCTCTCATTTGGAATTGTGTCTGAAATCACAGCAGGCAGATGATGCCAGGGGGGTGGGTGTGTGTTCCCCACAAGCAGTCAGCTTTTCAAACAGCACAGGTAGAGCTTGAAAAGTGCAGTTAATCACACGTGGAGTGTGGATTGAGGTGTTAAAGAGACCATTTGAGGAGCTGGGGAGCCAAGCGTAATGTGATGGCACATCAGGGTGACATAAACAGTTGTGACAGAAGTAAAAATACAACACAGACCCTGTGAGAGTCAGAGCTGATCTTCCCTTCTCCTCCAAACAATTCCCAAGGTAAGAAAACAACACACCAAGGGAGTGACATGAAAGGGAAAAAAACATCCTCTCTCATTTGGTGGGGTCACTCAACCTATTTGTGGAATGTCTCCTCTGTCCTTTCCCTGAATGTGTGTGCAGAACAAAATTCGTGGAGCACGGAGGGCTTGGTAAACAAAGAGCACCAACCCAGCAGTCAGGGTTGCAGACATTTGGCACAGTGCAGGTACATCGTGGCAGTGTGTTAAATGCATTATTCAACACACTGCAACGTGCAACATGTTAAAGTGACAATTTATACTGCATTTACCTTTCTGTCAGCAAAGGTGTTAGAACAGAATGGGGTGCTCTGGAGGAACGGAAATAAGGCATTGGAAGAGAGATCCAAGCTGGAGTGATGGAGGAAACAGTTTACCAAACTCAGATTTTTGATCCCAAAGGGGAATTTAAAGCTGTGCTTGGAGCCAGAACATTATAGTGAGCAAAACCTTTGTGTTTAGTATGCAGACATTGCTTCCTGTGAAAAAAAAACTAAATATTTGCAATCACATTTCTTAAATCCCCAGAGCTTCCTATAGAAGTGGGTTCCCAAATTATATCATCTACCACTTCCCTTGTATTCTTAATGATCCAAGGAACCCAAGGGGATTGTCTGCATTTAAGTCTGCTCAGATACAAATCCTGAGTTCCTTTTGCTATGAATGCAGATGAATAAACTGAGCATAAATAAAGCTGGGATATCTGTTCAGCTTTGCCTGTAGGTTGTCCTGGAAGAGACCAGGTCCATCTCCCCCTTCATTTGGGAACTGAAGATGATGCTGATAGCTGACAACACAACTCTTTGAAATAAGAGACATCAGTGAGGAATGAGATGGAATTTCCACAGGAGCTGTGGCTGCCCTGTTCCCTGGAAAGGTCCAAGGCCAGCCTGGGACAGTGGGAGGTGTCCCTGCCCATGGCAGGGGTGGCTTTAAGATCCCTTCCAACCCAAACCATTCTGGGATGTTCTGCTAGAGCTGGCACCACTCTCACAATGCTGTAATTAAACGCAAGACCTTTTAATTTCCCCTTTCAAAAAAAAAAAAAAATTCTCAGCCACAAGCAAGCAAAATGTTATGAAAAACTTCTTTAAGCTTCCGGGACTACGTCGATAAATAAGAAATTTCTGTTGCTTGATTCAGGAGCATAAAGGTGGTGAGGACGCTGACAGCTCCACCCACCCAGCCCAGAAGCGAGCACAGGGCTCGTGTTTCGTGTAAGTCACTCACTACAATGGATCTCACACGGCACTAAAAGTGTGTTGGGTGTTCGGGTGCAATAAAAAAATTAATTTGCCATTCACCAAGCTTCTCATTTAGTGAAATCAGCTGTTTCAGCTCCGTTATCTGTATGTTTCTAACGCTTTTGTTCCCTTTATTATCAAAGCCAGCTCGAACCAAGCTTTATTTTGTATTATTGGCTTTATGTAATTTGTGTGTACTCCTGAGAGAAACCCACGGTGTGACAATGACAATTCCACATCGCCATCTTCAGGAAAGACAAAGACCTGAACAAAACCCTCTTTCAGAAGTGCATAGTCATAGATGGATCTTTTTAGAATACGAATTTTAACATACCTGTTCTCTCGGAATACTCTTCTATTTCAGGGAATGCAGGAAAAAAAAATGTGTTTTACTTCTGGAGTATTCCACAGCTGCACTGAGGCAGAAGTGGATCCAGGGCAGCACCAGCTCAATCCTGACCTCCTGTACCCACAAAAAATTGTAATTTGCTTCTAAGGTGGATTTTAAACCTACAGAAACAATATTGGTGTCTATCCCTGCTAAGCTGACAAACCCTGAGACATCAAGCCGCCCCATGAAGCACTTTCCTGGAGCTCTGAGACACAGAGTGAATAATTTGGGATGTACAAGTTTGATTTTAAAGTCTCCTGTCGCATCAGGAATAGCAGCACATTTTAAAGTAGCAAAAAAAACCAAGCTCAGCTTTAACTCCTGGCCAGGCAGGACCAACCCAACGCTGTCCTGAGGCTTCTTCAGCCTCACACAGGCTCTGAGCCACTGAGAAGTGAAGACACAAAAGAACTGCGCTGCCTTGTTTGCAAGATAGTTAAGATGTAATTACGGTACTAATTAATTACGGTACCAACTAATTACGGTTTCAGGTACCACGATGAAGAATGACAGATGTAAAACTTCTGGGGAGTGTTGTTCACTCAGCAACCTCCCTGCTGGAAAACGCAAGGATCAAAAGCAGTTGTTAAACCTCTGTTGTTGAAACACAGATTAAGGATATATTTACCCCAGTTTTTTGTTTGTTTGGTTTTTTTTTTTTTTTTTTCTGGAATCATCAGTTTATGGTGGAATAAAGGCCAGGTTTGCAAAGGCATAGGGTGATAATAGAGCCCAGGTGAGATGCACAAGGAGCTGATCTTCACTGGAAGCAATAAATGTTCCCTCATTTTGCCTCCAAACATGGTTGGTAACTCAGACCTGACTCCAGCTTGTAACAGTTCTCAGGATCAGCTTCAGGAATTGAAATATGGCCTTGGGAAAAAAAAAAATAAAATACTTGCAGAGAAATGTCTTTCCCTGACAGTAACATCTCTGTGCAGGGGCTGGGGAAGAAGCAGGAGCTTGCTGACTAATGGTACATCCAGAAAAACAGGTAGTGGTTCTAAAAAGCAAGTATCTGGTGTTTTAAAACAGAATGAAGACAAGAAAGGGGAAAAAAACTGTTCCCAGAGCAGACACAGGCACAAGAGTTGTTTTAACTGCATCAGCTTTCATAGAAACTGAAAAAAAAAAAACAAAAACCTGTTAAAACCACAAGAAAAGTGAGTCCAGTGGGGAAAAAGCAGAGCACAGGGTGTTTCTTCTCTGCACATTCCTCATGATGGAATATCATGGAACAAACATTCCCAGTTTGTCAGATATTTGGCTTCTTTTTTGGGTTACATGTTGTCTCCGGAGTAAAAGTGTCATCCTGATGTACATCAGACGTGTAAAAGTTTAATTTAGTCCCAATACCCACAGAGCATGAAACTGGAAAGAAAATCAATTCAATCTAGAAAAGAAAAAAAAAAAGAGGGGAAAAAAACCATCAAGCAGCTTGTACTTTAAGAAGGGAAAAGCTTCATTGCCCAAAAAGAAATTAAAATTGTGTTTTGTGACTATGCTTGGTTTCTTCTTAGGTGCTTCTGGTGAGTAGATGGGAAATAATATGAAATAATAAAAGCCAGTTTTGTGGATTCCTGGATTTTTCACCAGATATAGCAACAAAATCCCACCGTGTCAGCAACACCTAGAGGTGTGTCTGCAGAGAAACCCAACCCCACCCTAAGCAACATTTCAAAAATTAAAACTGATCCACTGATCTTTTAAATTCTAGCTGCAATTTTTTACATGCTCCAAATAAAACAGATCTGAATGCAGAGCACACAGGGTTAGCAGTGCTGTTGATGCCACTCCAGAGCCATCCCCTCCATTCAGAGCATAAATTACACAGACATTGGAATAAATGGAGTAAAGGAATTTAATTTTTGTCTGTAGGCCTCAGCTATAATACCAATTTTTATGCCCACGTGAATACAGGACACTGAAGGCAGGCAGACAAATCCCACATCTGGTGTACCACAAATCACTGAGTGATTATTATAATTTATAATCCAGCTGGCACATATTAATTGTGAAGGAATTGCATTTGGTTAAAGCAGCTCACTCTGGATAAGGGTTCAACAGTGGCTACTCAGTCTTGGATTCCATTTTCAATATTAATTTATCCACCTTTCACTTTTCAGCCATTTAGCCACATTGTACATTTGTCTTTAAGATGAAAAGCAGAGCTCTCTCTGTGCTGATTGTTGCCACTGAACCCACAGATGTATATTAAGAGTATTTTTCTTCCCCCAGAAAATGCAAAGTTAAATAATTCAAAGCAATATATTTGTCAGCAGTTAAAATGCATTGGCTTGAACAGCAGCTAAAGAAATCCCTTAGTCATGGTCTTCCAAACATAAAATCCCTTCCATCCAGGAAATTCCAGTGAGGAACACAGAGATGGGATGGCTCTTCTGCTCTACACAGTCCATTTGGATTATTGCTGAAACACTGTTTTCCAACACAATATTGGGTTTCTATTCCCCCCAAAAATGAGTCTGCTTTTGGCAGAGGAATTCAAATTTTCACTGAGGGGGAATCAGTCTGAGAGAGACACAGGCAAACACACATGCAAACATCACCACAGTATCTCCAGACTCCTGTCCCCTAAGGCAGGGCTAAATTAAATTTGTGTTTTAAACCCTGCTAAAATTTTGGGATGGGCTCTGGCTGCAAAAATCAGGAGCAATTTTTCTGATGTGTCTTTAAATAAAAACCCTTAAGGGGCTTTGTGAAGAACTCCAGCGGTGTTGCACCTCAAGTCCTTCAAGCTGGTTTTGGAATCCAAGCAAGCCTGGAGACAGCCTGGAAACAGGAAAAGGGCACAGAGAGTTTATTTATGCCCCAAATCCATGCAAATTGTTATTTATGCCACAGACACACGGAAGATTCTCAGGTGTTACCCCCATGCAGGCTGGATCCCGAGTGAACTCTGCTCCTCAGGATCCACACAAAAGCAGCTGCTTTGCTAAGGGCCAGGAGGGAAGTGGGAAAAATAATAATTTTAGCTGTAAATGTGTCTGAAATCCAGCTCAAATGTGCTGGTGGTAAAAACGGGACCACACTCCCGGTACTAAAAGTGATTTCAGCATTTATTATAAGAAAAAGAAAGGCCTAAAGCAAGGGGCTGAGCAGGAGCGCTCCCACCGGGGTCTGCTGAGCAGCCACGTCCCCGATTTCCCAGGTTCAGTGGGTCAGAAGCTCCCTTTTTATCCTGTTTTTGTCCCTTTGGATTGGTTTCTTTTTGGATCCTTGATGGGCCCATTTCAGCTCTGTCCAGGCTGGTTTCCCTTGGGGTTGGTGCACTTTACTTTGGTGTACTCAGTGTATTTCTGCCAACAACCACCCCTTTAAACCCCTTTACACCCTAATAACCAAACTAACAGTACGTGCTTAACAACTATCAACCATTTCTCAGCAGTCTCTAACCCATTCCTAACACTGGTGTGGATGCACCACTTCATTGGAGTTTTGAAGAAAGCTCACTTAGAAATCACATTTTGGGCAATTCTCTGTAACAACTGCTTCTTTCTAATTTTCAACTGTTTTTTTCCATCCAGAGCACTGCTCCTTCCCAGGCTGCCTGGAATGTGAGATTGCTGCAGAAGCAGAACACCCTTAAGAGAGGGTTTGCAAACATTCTCTCTACAAGTTAGAATTTAAAAAAATCAAATAAGGAAATTTACAAAATTAAGAAAATTAAAATTTGTAAAATTAATTGGAATATGAATTGGAAAATTAAGAGAGGCTTTTCAGACATCTGTAGAGTCTGAAAAGGATTTTCTGACCCTTTCTTAGACCCAAGTGCCCAAGTTTACAGGCTCTTCAGACAAAACTTAGAGCACACAAAAATCTTTAAAATGATCTCAACATTTTGTTCTCAGGCATTTTAGGAGTTTGGAGGTGACTGGACAGAGTCAGATTTTAGGGGCTATGGTGGGAGAGACTTGGAGATGGCTCTGGTTTTTAACGAGGAACAGAGTCCTGATGGCTTATTGTTAGCTCAATTATCTTCCTAACTAAGAGAAAGCAGCCAGGTTCACCATGAGAGGCCAAAATTCTCCATTGTTATTCTGCTGTAGCTGAGCTCAGAAAAGGAACAGAACCAGCGACCCTGATTTTCCATGAATGGCAGAGACTGTGGATCCACAGAGGGAGAAGGGAAAAGCTGTCTCCAAATGATCATGCAAATTTCTTTCCTGGCCTTGGGGGAAGGAAAGACGTGACATTAAGGTCATTTTGTAAGACCTTGAATATTTTTAATTCAAAATATGTATCACATTTTAATCAAACCAGCTCTGTGCTATTTCTAGCCAAGTAATTTGCATTCTGGCTCTGCCATGGGGGCAGTTATGAGTCAGCTAAGCCCTCTAATATAATAACTATCAGAAAATTGTCTTGCATTAGTCATGTTAATTATGCTGAACCAAACACTGAAGACAGCAAAATGTTTTTTCCGTTGCAATAGTTTCTGCCTTGTAGAGATTTTAGGAATTGATTGGAGCAAGTCTCTGTCTCAAAATTAAACCTGCAGACAAAAAGGATGTCAAACATGCCTGTGCCTTGGCGAACAACAGGAGCTCTCTCTCTGATTTTTGTTACCTTGCTGTCTACAGAGAATAGATTTTGTTTCTCTATAAACAGGCAAAATAAAAATAAAAGCCAGTGCCCCTAGTGAGCAGCACACTCATCATTTATGGATGCCTGAATCATTCAAAGAAAGCATCTGTTAAGAGGGCTGGTAATTTTCCTGGCCTGTCTCTGCTCCAGCCAGCCTAGTATTTTGATTTTTTAATGTAAAATGTTAAAAAGCAACTTGCTTTCTCCTGAGTACCCTTGTTAAAAATCCCATCTCAGGCTGTAACACAAATACAGCATCTATTGCTCTCTCTGCCTCTGCAATTCAAATAAACACAAACCTGGCATGAGGCAAGTTTTGGGCACCTGCACCAATAACAATTTTACTGGGAAACTCTGTCTGGAAGATGCCCATGATAGAATCACTGAGCATTTGTGGAAAGGACACCAAAGATCTTTTTCTACCCTGCCATGGGTAGGGACACCTTCCACTATCCCAGGGAGCTCCAAACCCCATCCAACACGGCCAATACCAAACCCAAAATTTCCTAAAATGTTACAAACCACCCCAGTGTAGTCTGTGTTAGAAACATCATCTCATGAAACACAATCACCTGTGTGCCACCAACCAAACTCATCAATTCTTCTTTTGGTTTTGGTTTTCTACTTAAAGAAACTCTGTATTTTGTTGGTTTTGTTACATATAAAAGATCAGTTATTTAAAGTCCCTTGTTTTCCCGCACTTCCAGAAATCCTCCTTCAAATTGCTAAAGAAAGGATTTATCAAATGTCTGGTGACACTTGTAGTTTTTGTTGACAAAGTATCTTTGGTATTGAAAGAAAGTCAATAGGCCGGGGAAGATGTGGAAGGAGAAGGGAAAAATGGAACAGAGGGATTTAAACCCTCCCTTTATTTTTCCCAGCTGTGACAAACCTCATGGAAGGAGCTCCCCACAAATATTTCTATGCAGGGGCCAGGCTGGAGGAGCTGATTTAATCCTGGCCAGGCTGAGGAGGCTCTGCACCTTCCCTATGTTAATCCATCAACAGGCAGCAAGGGAATGGGAAGGAATTTATGACCATAACAGCAGCCAGTTCACATCCATCGTGCTCCATGCTACTCGAGGGCTCTCTGCAACTCCATTAGTGCCACATCCTTGAGGAGGTGTGACGTGGAAGACCAATAAGTCCTGTGTAGGTGGGGACCTGGCCAGAACCAGTGGCAGATTTATTGTGCTGCAAAACACCAGCGAGTCTGAGAGCACTCAAACAGATTGATGGGCTGAACTTGTGTAACCCTGAAGGGCAGGGGGACGGTGCTCACCTGTTGTTACAGTAATTCCAAAGGTGTGGGAATGATAATTGGAGGTTTTATCTAATTGGGATTCAGGTTTCTGGTAGCTTAGGCAGATGGATCCAGCACGTGGATCCAGCAAGGTAATGGATAGGCACCCTACAAAATTTCTACAGGACATGGGCTAATTATAGAATTTGGATTGGAAGGAACCCTAAAGACACGGTACATTCCCAGAATTCCAAGTTTTTCTGAAAAGGACAAAGCACTGTTTGTAGCCTGATGAAAAGGAGACCATATAAGAAATAGAAGGGATTTGTGGTTTAAAGCTTGATTAAAGGGTCCTTTTAAACACCTTCCCAAGGCTTTCTCCAAGGAAACTTGCAAAAATCCAGCTCAGCCTATGAACTTCTCCGAATCAAGTTTTATTGAATGCCTGTTAATCTCATTTTTTCAGAATAGATTCTACCAGGCTTGGGAGATTGATGGCAATTCCAAGTGCAGCAAACACTAGGATTTGTTTTATTATCTGCAGTTTGTGTCTCTTAAAAGGAACCAATTTGGCATATAAGGATGAGTATGCCTGATTAAACTTGCAGAGGTACAGAGACACCACTGCCTGCCACTATCTTGGCTCACTTCTGCAAGGGCTGTTGGTTTTATCTCTCCAACTGTCCACAGTGTGACACCCACCTCTGACCACTCAGGCTTGCTGGTGTTTGTCATTAATCACTGCAATTGCCTGGCCAGGCATCACTCCAAATATTCACTAGACTACATCTTAATTGTATTTAGAAGAAAAACACTAACATTTGCTGGGAAAGCTTCAAAGGAAGAGCTATCTCCCTCATGAGCACTCACCAGCCATTAAGTAGTTTGCCAGTGCTTTTACTATTTCCTTTCTCTGTGCCTTGACCTTTGCTGAAGAACAACACTAATTCATGCCCACACACCTGTGCCACATGCACACAGACTTCCCCAGCCTGAATACAAGCCTAATTAGCCCCCTCAGAAATACACCAATTACCAGGTCGGCTGCAGTTGTAGTAATTCTTCTTAAGGACTTAAATAACCTTTTTATCAGCTAAATAAAAAAGGTCAGTCAATGCTAATTAAATATAAGGCTGCTTTGCAAAGTGAAGGGAGAAGATGAAGGAAGCCCATTAATGAGCTAACAAAATCAAAATTAATGGATTTAACACCAGGTTCAACAATTATTTTGCAGTGAGCATGTCAGGAGCACACAGCAAGTGGCACAGGGTGGAGTTTACCATGCTGGTGTCACTTGGACCCAAGGAAAGTGGGGGATATAACAAGGAAAAATGTCCCTCATGTAACTCTGACTGGGGGATTCAGCAGACAAGAGAATTTCTGGCTGCTGGGTCACCTCTCCAGTTTCTTACTTCAGAGCACCATCCACAGCTTCTGCTGGGTTTCCAGCTCTGGTGGCAGACACCATCCAGAAAGGTGTTTGCTTTACAGGAACATTGGAATTCTTAGACATCAAAACAGTGCCAGGAGGAGGATAATGACCATGCCCTACAGCAGGAATTCACTGAAGCTCCTGATGGTCCTTCAGGCAGGTGCTTGGTTTCCTTTGGCAGAATAAACTCAGCCTTGGCAGTGTCTGATTCATGTGAGCTGGGACAGAGAGTTCAGATCTCTCTGCCAACGAAAAGCTCTAGTTACAAAAATGGTTTTCCCTTTTCAGTGCCTGGAGAGCAGAGAAGCACTTGGTGAGGGTGGCAAAGGATTTTAATCATCAGCCCACATCCCGTGCATCACAGTATTGTATTAGCTGTGTATATCCAGCTGTGGATATACAAATGCCATGCTAAGAGATGCTTTCTGTGCTCTGGAAAACACAGTGGGACACCTGACAGTGGCTGCCCAGTGGGTCACCACAGCCTTGCCATGAACCCCCTTCTTCTCTTGATGTTTATTATTAAAAGCTGTAGCAACAACTCAATTTTTTTTCCCTGTTCTCTCATCCACACATGCTGAGAACTTCTCCAAAGTTATTCATGCAATATATTTGTGAAGGTTAATCCAGGACAAAAATCCCAGGAAGCAAATAGCACAGAAACTACCAATGTATTCTCTTTTTTATTGTTTCTGACAATCAGTAGTAAAACGTGTTGCTGCTACCAAGGGAGCCAGTTGTAGCATTGCTCATTTCACATTAGGGCCTGGAAGAATAAATCTTTCCAGAGCTCTTGCTGGCATTAGGCTAAAACATAAGTCTAGGTTTGTAAAGGAAATGTATTAAACAGATGAGACAGCAGTGGAATACAGATTTAAGGGAGAGGAAAGTCATCGCAGATTCCTTCTCTATTAAGGAACAAATTTAAGGCAATGACATGGAAACAGCTGGGCTGCAAAAAATTCATCAGCTAATATAGAAATGGACAATTCTAAAATAGAAATAACTCACTGTGCTCTAGTCACACTGGTGGTTTCTGCAAGAATAGGTAGAACCTGTAAGAGAGTGACCACACAGCTGGGTGGAAACTGCTCAAATTTAGTTTCTTACAGAAAAGTAGAGCTCACACTGCATAAGAGAGAATTTTTCTGTATCATAAAACCAATGTAAAATCAGGACTTTGTCTTCCTGGACAGGGCAGAGGAGCTGATAGTGAAGGAACAGAGAGAAAATGTGTGTGACAATGTCCTTAAGGCCTGTCAAGTAAGGCTGCCCACTGCCAAAATTGACCTGCAAACTTTCAGTGCATCAAATTAATTGTTCTTTTCAAGGCCTTTATCCAATCTCTTCAGTATTTTATTATTTTCTGCTGTTAGAAGAGACAACATTATCTGCAGAGGAAGATCTGGCTCCTCTTGGAGGGCTGCCCAGAGAGCCCTTCCCAAAGCCAAGTGAGCATATGGGAAGCAGTGGCTGGAGCAGAGCTCCAGGGAGCTCAGGACCAACAAACCAGCCACAAAAAGAAGTGCAAGAGCATTATATTTTCCAAGGTGTGTGAGGAAGGCCACCCCTGATGTGGCCACAAAGCTGCTCTCATAATTGACATAAATCATCAGCTGGGGATCCATACAAACTTCTTCATCCGTTCCCTCCCCCTGACAACCCAAACTGCTTCAGCAGCACGAGGAAGTGGCAGAGCTGCCTGTCCAGCCCACAGCACTCAGAGAGGTTCTTCTCTGCTGGGAATGCTCAAGGACCAGGGGATGTGACACCTGAGATGCTGAGGGGGACGCAGCAGCCAGGATGTTCAGGCAGTCCCCAGCCACCCACGTGAAGGGTGAGCAAACAGTCCCACTGACCTTTTCCCCAGAACGACACCAGGAGCTCAGCATTCGGTCCAGACCCCGAAAGGAGAGAGGCTTCTCACACGTGCTCTGAAATCCTTACACCTCCATCAGGAAAGGCAGAGCACTCGGTGTCTGTGGGGGTGAGAAAGCCACTCTCACTGCCACCATCTGCTCCTGAGGGTCTGAGCAGGGCTGAATCCCAAATATCTCAAGGCCTTTAAGGTGATTTTTGGCAAATCTCACCATCTTGTCCATCAGTTGTGTCACACAGGTAATGCTGAGCTCACCTCTGTGCCATGCAGAAAGGCACAACACTTCCCCAGAGAGTATTTTTTAAAACACAAACTCCAACAATGAATTAAATTTCAGGTCTCATTCAATCTGGAGGAAATTGTCTGTACAACAGAATTTTACACTTTATACCTGAGCAGGAGGTTATATTCATCTGCTGCTCCAACAGTTGCTTTCACCATCTGTATTCTCTTTATGTTACTCTCTTTTTATAAAAGAGGTGAATTTTAAATTTCACAATATTTGAGCCTGTATTATAAAAGCCAACACAGGTACATTAATACAGAAAGGAGAAATGTTCAATTGAATTTGATTAAAATTACATGAGATGAATAGGGGACGCTTTGAATATGCAGCTGGAGAAGGTAGGCAAACAAAAAAAAAGAAAAAAAGACTAATAAAACCTAAACACGACCACTTAAGTGTTTCAGAAAAAAATAAAGACTGCTCAAGAGAGAAATTATAAGCCCGAGCATTATAGTGTTAGCAGAAACAACCATATTTTATTCAAAACTTAGTTTGTTTCCAGATAGTGAAATTACAGTGCAGGTATTAAAATAAAGTGCATTTGCTTCACCTAATACTATATAACATTAATGTGGCCCAACACACAAAACAGTATCTTTGGGAGAAAAGGGATTAGGAGCCCCCTGCTACGGCTTTATTCCAAATAACAGTAAGATTTTGCCATAATTCTACATGGATGGCAGCTCCTGGAAGAGATTTCCATGTAGGAATGGGCAGCCACTCCACCTGCACCCAGAAGGGCAGGGCTGAGTGCTGCAGGCATCAAAGCTGTAGATAAAAACCAGTTTTTATTTGTCATACTCAGAATAATCATTTGCAGCCTACCATAAAGTTTTAATCATGCCCAAATAGTTGGAGGAGGTTTAATTTGTTTTTTCAAGCAAAGCTTTAAGATTATTCATTTTAATTTAAATACTTATAAAAACTGTTAGCACTGGCAGAACTGAAGCTGAGCTCTCCCAGGCTGTTCCCTGGAGCTCATTCAAGGCAAGGTCTTACCTAAACCTTGTTGGTGGACAACAGTGAGACCAAACAACCTGCCAGGAGGGCACAGAAGGGCACATCAGCCCTTTGAACCCCAAAAGGGCTGATTTCCTTCCTTGCTCACCATAAAACCTTCAGGGTGCCAAGCCTGCTGGGTTTGTCCAGTATGTAACACCATGAGCCTGGGGGCTGCCACAGAACAGAGAAATAATCTTAGCAGCAAAAGGCACTGTGTGACTAAGCCCTGCTGAAGGAATAGTCACTGATGCGACTCTAAATACATTACCAAAATCACTCATTAAATGCATTTAAATAAATACTACTTCTGCACCACCCAGATATCAGCATTTACACCTCCACTGCTTTTTTAATCAAGTCTTGACACAACAGATTATCTTTTGATAAGGCGAATTAAGGTCTGCACAGACTTCAGAAGCATTCCAGTAAATGGCTGGAGCTGCTTTTTGAGGCACATTTGTAAATTGGTACATTTTAGGATTGATACAGTCGTGCAGCTGGAAGACTCAGAAATATTCTCCTTAATAGCACAGCAGCATTTCTTCGAACCTGCTTGGCTGTGGGTATTTATGCCTTTGACTCACCAACTGTGGCTCCCTCACAGTCTTTTAACACAAATTGCTGCTGGGGATGAAGAGGGCACAGCTGTGGCTACAGCCCCAACACACCAGGAGCTTGTTTTGCCTTGGACTTCATCGTTTTGTGATGGAAGGCATTGCCATCCCCTGGGCAGGGTGGCCCTGCTCCGAGAGCTCCAGCAGACCTTGGAATCAGCTTTTGCTGAGCTGCCTGTGCCCTCTGCTCTCCCTTATAAGAGGTTAAACCTTGTGTGCAGCACCACGAAAATCACTGATGGGGAGGCTGCAGCCATCCCCTTACACTGGCTTTTATCTGCAGCTATCATTGTTTGCATTAAAATAGCCAATAAATATCCAATTTAAGTGTCTTCACAAAGCTTTACAATAAGGAGAATAAACATTGTGCAGGTGCTTTCTCTCCTGCTTTCTCTCCAGCCAGCTGACAGAATTGCCGGGGATGAAAGAATTAATGAGCAATCACGTATGACAAAGAGATGGGGGGAAAAACCAGACCTTCTCCTTGTTTGGCCAGCTGAAGGCATCAGATTCTTTTCTCCTGAGCTCAGTGGGTTTCTACCAAGTCCCTGGACAAGATAAAAATCAAGATATTAACAGCTGAATGAGGCCTCAAACCATTCCCATGCCCTAATCAATGCACACACTACTACCTCAGTAAGGCACCCAGTTAGAGCCCCCTGAAGACACCAGAGTTTTCCTCCTGAACTCCTGAACTTTCTCCCAAGTATCTGGAAAAGGTGAAAATCAAGCCATTAGCAAGGTATCAAACCATTCCCATGCCCTCATAACCATACACACCCCTACCTCAGCAGGCCAGCCAGATCTAACCACGCTGGATTTGATGGAGAGGGGCAAATTCCAGCTCCAGGTTTTTATGGATGTGCCCAGGACAAGCTGCAGTGCAAAAATCTTAGGACAGGGAGATCTTTACCTGAGCTGTCCCACAAGAGCTGGTGGAGCATTTCCAGCCTCCTAATGGATTCTCGAAGCAGGCAGAGCTTAGCAGAGATTTCTTGCTTGACTCGCTCTGCTAAGAATTGCTAAAATTTAATGAAGCCAGTGATGTGCTGCAGCAGACAGTCCGAGGCATTTAAAGTTCAGCTCTAAGCAGCCCTTGGATCAGCCTTGTCCATGAGAACATGCCAAACACAAAGCAGACTAAGAGGGCAGCAAGTTCCTGCTGTGCTTTCCCAATTCACCTTGATGAAAAAAAGCCCTGAATACATCCCCAGCCTTGACAAGATGTGATAAATGTTAATGGAAGGATCTGTTCTTCCTACAATGGTTTCATTATTAGCATCAAACAAAGCATTAACATTTGTTTTATTAATGGAAAAATATGGTTTAATAGCCTAATCCATTGCTAGCAGTGCGAGGCAGAGCTTAATCGAAATTGTGTTCTTTGGGATTTTTTTAACCTGCAGAGCAGGCCATGAAATGCTTGGGCTGAACAACTGTATCTGTAATCACCAAAATTTACTGTATCCCCTTCATTACTTGTTTCCTCTCCAAAGCAATATCCCTGAAACATTTAATTAAGCTGTCCATTACCGATTCATCAACTTTACAGCAGAAACAAGTATATATGGAAAAAAACTCTCTATTGTGAGCAAGAATATTTTTTGCTGCTTGCAACCTAAATAATGGAAGATGTTATTTGTGTTAGTTACCCAGCAAAGCTTAGATTTCAAGACTCATTTCTTTTAGGAAGTCTCTGTCTTTTAAAACTGGTCTTGTATTAAAGACACACAAACAGATATACCCTGCTTTTACAGTCACACTTCCACAACAGGAACTGACACTGGGAACAAACCACTCTAATGACATCCAGGTGGCTGGGCCAGTAAATTATCAATAATTGTTTGGTGTTTCTTTTTGTTTTCAGAGAAAAGCAACCAGGTCTAGTGGCAGGGGGGTTGGAACTACGTGGTCTTGAGGATCTCTCTCAACCCAAACCACTCCATGATTCTATGAAAAATATTCTTATTTATTGGAAGTCCTTCTCTAGCAGTATTTAGTTCCCTCTTTGCCCCAGAATTTTGTCATCTTGTGCAATTCACCTCATCTCTAAGTCCAGAGTTCAATTTTAAAACAAACAAACAAAAAAAAATCACAAATTTAGGAGAAAAGTTCAAATTTAAAACAAAATATAAGAATCCCTTAATAGGGGGTTATCAAAGGAGACACTCAAAATACTTCATTCAATCACTCTTGGATTAAGGGTGATGTTGGCAGAGTCAATCAACTGATGGCATTTCAATCCTACCACAGAGTTTGACTTCAACCGTGAAATGTTTTATAAGGCTTAGGAAAAAAAGGAGGAATAAGTTAATAGGGACTGCTTGACTATTTTCAACTTTCCAGACCCCATTTCCAAGCTGATGTCACCCCCACATCATCTCTTGACATCCTGTGGGCTCATGCAGTGACTTGACAGCAGAGAACCAAAGGGCAAAGGCAAATTTCACATCTAAAAAAAGGCAGAAAATTTATTCTTACACATTTTTTTCCATATCAATGCCTCAAGACCAAGCAAGCCTCTGTACAGCAATATCCAGGTGAAGGATTACACAGTCTCACCTTTTGCTTGTTCAAATTAGAACTTTCCACCTATGCCAAAGGCCCCAGCTGAAAATTCCCTTTAGATCAGTGGTAAGTAATACCCTGTCTTTCAAACATAACTTTTCCCAGTGCAAGGAAATAAATTAGAGCTGTCTTCTGGCAAAAAAACATAAAGCTCTCATAGTCATAAGTTCATTGCTTGAACTGAGCTGCCACCCATCTGCTTTCCTCAGAAACTGGGAAAAACCCAAGGAATACATCAAATGAGATTGCAACTTGGCTTAAATTCTGTGCCCCGCTGGGAGGTTCAGCTTCATTCTGGGGCTCTACCCAGAATGACTTCTGTGAAATGCATTTGGGTTCAACATCCTGCTCCACACATCATCCTTGGGAGCCAATTTGACTCATGGAAAAGCTGTCTGAACACGGGGCTCAACGATGTGTCTCAGCCAAGTCCAGATCTATAATTAAAACTTGCATGGGAGGAACATATGTGACATCAGATTTTCTGCTGCTCTCTTTAATGTACGGCTCCTGCCTGTCTAATGCCAAAGCCAACGTGATATTCCAACAGCAGCTCGTGTCCTTCCCAGCCCCCCTTTGTGAAAGCAATTTTGAAATCACCTAATTGGTGATTAACCACCTTCCTCAGCGCTGGACACACCAAGAAGTAAACTGATTGTGACTCTAGTGATCACCGGGATGTTGCTGGTGCTGCAAATCCAACAGGTCTGTTCGACACGGCCTGAGGGGATTGTTTATGGTGCTGCAAATCTAACAGGTCTGTTTGACACAGCCCGAGGGGATTGTTTATGGTCCTGGAGCCACATGCTTCACTTGTGGAGAGCAGTTTAGGATGCCATAAGGTCACCAGCTTTTGCAGCTACCTCCTGATTTTCCTCTTTTTTTTTTCCTGGATGCAAAGACTCTCTTTGCTATCCATTTGTAAAGACTCCAAGCCCCTGATATAAGCAAATAAAAGGATGAATCCTAGAATTATAGAGTGGTTTGGGTGGGAAGGGACCTTAAACCCCATCCAGCCCCACCCCCTGCCAGGGCAGTGTGGTGGATGAGTAATGCAATGGTTGACTCTCACAATTAAAAGGCAAATATGGATAAATGTTAGAAGTTTTGTAGATTGATAGGCATGTTTTATCCCCTTTGTGTTGTTATCAGGGGTTGCCCTGGGTTTGGGATATTTGGGAGGGTGGGCTGGTTACCATGGCAACAGCTGACCTCCAATCAAGGTGTCAGGAAGTGACCACCACCACTGGTCAGAGGAGTCGATGGACAGAACTTTGGGAGGGACCGAAGGGTTAAAAGACAAAACCTCCATTGTGTGGAGAAGCACACGGTGGGAAAAAAATCCTTTGCTCCCAGCAGCGTAATATTTTCTCTATTCAGTCTTCTGTTGTATTTTTGATAAGGTTTTCATAAACCTTTTAAATTTTTGAAAGTGAGAATCATTTCTCCTGCTAGGCCAGGTTGCTCCAACCCAGCCTTGGATACTTCCAGGGATGGAGCAGCCACAGCTTCTCTGGGATGTTAAAGATGAGGGTTCTTTGCACAGGTATGAGACAAAGGCAGTCCTTGGCCCACACAAACACCTCCATGGCACTTATCCTCGAGATGGACAAAGGAAGGCAGGTAAACACACACAACAAAAAAGGATCAGCTGCAAAGCCCAGAACATCCAAGCTGGAGCTGGCTTAACACCACCCTGAGGGAAATGAGAATTGTGCACTAAAATCTTCTTGTCCCAAGGAGTGAGTCCTCCTTGCTGTCCCCGTGTTATGGTTGGACACTGGCACAATGCCAGCGTTTATCTTCCTTGTCAAAGCACACCACCACAGCTCTGGTTGTTGTTGCTGATGTCCCAGAGCTCTGTCTTTTCACTCAGAGTTTATTCCAACATCTCCTTATGAGTCTCCTCCAATGCAGGATATTTTATTCTTCCACGATGAAACTGCAGGTTTCATGAAAAGACTCTGGATTTCTTTGGTGCTTCCCTTCAAAAACTCCCATCCCCTCACCCCTGTGCTATTCCTTGGCACTGAAGTATTTGTGCAATAAAACACTGAACAACAAACAGGAACCCCCACTGTGAGAAGATTGGAAGGAAAGATGGAAGCAGAGCAGATAATCTGTACCTAGGTACATTAAGCATTTAATTTAAATTGTTTGGGTTTGTTTTCTCATGTTTACATCCTCAAGCAATTTAAGATTGGCCCAGGTCTGACAGAAGGGAAGTATTTTTTATGTCATACAAATCACTAAACCATAAGCAATTTCATTAAATGTTTCGACACTCGTGAAGCAAATGGGAAAAGAGCTGGTTATTGAGTTTTAGTGAAATCTTTGTGTGAACACGCATGAATACTCGGGTTAATATAGGAAAAATCTGGTGCAGCAGCAGATCTTTGCCATGAGATTGATAAGGATAGCTTACAGTAGGATTGATAACGATATTTGCAATAGGATTGATAAGTACAATTTGCAATAGGATGTCTAAGGAGAGTTAAAATTCTTAACTGAAACAGTCCAGGGATATTGTGCTTGAAAATGAAGTCTTATTTCCTTGTTTTACCTGATTACCAACAGATTTTTTAACCTGGATGGGACAGGAGGGGAAATTCCAGTCAGTAACAATCTAAACAGGAGGTTTATTGTGTATTTTGAAAACAGAAATGATAAATAAAAAGCACATAGTAAACCACTAAATCCAGTCATGCAAAAATGAGCTCATAAACACAAAATCTGGGTCTTTCCCCTGTAGTGGTGTCTCTTGGGATTATTCCTGGCTGCTGCAGGTTGAAAGCTGAGGAGCTGCTGTTTTTTGAAGGCCCTTTATAACATGCAGGGAAAGGCTCTGCTAAAAGATTTGACTGAAACCAGGATCCACCTGCTGAGGACTGCTGTGCAAAGTAGCCTACTCATGGTTTACCCCTCACCCCACCCTACAGCATCTCACTGAGCCCTCACAAGTGCTGACAACCTGCAGAGTCATGGTTGGGTTCCTGTCACAAAGCTGAGCGAGTGGAGGGGCTCCCACAGCATTCATTTCCCCCACTGGCTTTTCCCTCTTCATTTCCCGGCGGTTTTCACATCCTGTGGCTCAGCCGGTGGTTTTTTTTTTTGTCTTTCTTCTTCTTCTTCTTAGTCCTTTAGCCCCATCTAGTGCTAAAGCCAAATAAAAATCTTTGTTCTTTAAATAAACTGAAGAAAAAGCCTCTTTCCCCCATGCCTGGAAGCGTCCAAGGCCAGGCTGGACAGGGGTTGGAGCACCCTGGGATGGTGGAAGTTGTCCTGGTCCATGGCAGGGGGTGGCACTGGATGGGCTTTAAGGTCACTTCCAAAACAAATCAGTCTGGAATTCTTTGACCAGTCCAAATTAGTCTTCAAAGCCCAAACTGGAGCACAACTCCCATGCTTTTTAGGGAATCCTGGCACTCCTGGGTCTCTGTAGGGGGAATTTTTTGACAGCAATGTCTTGGACAAAAGGGTTTTGCAGCCTGTGAGAGGAGGAAAGCAGCAGGCAAAACCCAACATCATCTGGTTTAGAAATACTGTCTGGCAACCTTGCACAAATCTGTTCTACATCCTGCCTTCTCTAAAATTCATGACATATAAAATGTTCTTACACCCCTAAATACAAATTGCTTGGAAATACTGCATTTTTCCGTGCTCTAGTGCTAATTATGATGTAGGAAAATCTTTTCTTTCCCCCAGGATAAGTATCTTTTGGTAGACATATTATTTAGAAATGGGAGATTTGAAAACCAATGCATTTTACAAGTCAGAGCTTCTGTTCTCCTTCCCATCACTTTTCCCTAGGTGCAAACAAAGATGAACCGGGTAGATACATTATACTGATATTGTATTAAATTGGGATCAGAACCTACATTATTTTCTAGCATTTGCTAAAACATTACAGGGCAGTGACAAGCACAAGAGCAGAAAGCCTGCCTGTCAATGTTACAAGAGTCCTGATTTTTATTTTCCTTCCACGAACACGAGATTAGATCATCCATTATCAACCTCTGAGGCTGCACAGATTTGTCAAGTCTCCCAGAGCAAATACCCACTGCAGCAAAGCAGGTAATTTGGGAAGAAGCCTTCTGTGGTTTGCATTCCCAGCACATGAATTTGGGCATTTCATTTGAGAGAGTTAGGGTAGTCCTTACCTGGCATTTTCACTATAAATAAACTTCAAGTCTTGCAGACTTCTGGGCTATGAGTTATTCTGTTGTTATCTCAGACTTCCTATATATCCACACTGACACACAGCTGCTCAATGTGGAAACAAATGTACTGTGCTCTGGGTAATTCCCAGCATAATTAAACAATGGAATTTTACTGTGATTTTTAAATAGTTACCCAGTGCAAGGAGCATCTCCAAAGAACAAACACCTCAGAAGACATTCAGGAAAATGGTAGTGATGCAATATTGTGCCTCAGAATGCAAGGAACCCAGATAAAGAAGCTTCCCTGCCCCCAGGCCTATCCAGACTGACAGACAGACACAGATAAGCACCAAAGGACCGAAAGAGCACATGCAGAGAGGAAGAGTTCAGAAGTTCATCCATGAGGAAAACCAAAATCTTCAGCCTCAAGAGACCACCAGAGACCCCCTGAGGACCACCACGGCAAACCAGGAGTGCCCAGAAGGGCGTGGACATATTCAGCATGAGAGGCGAGGCAGGTGGGGCCAGGGGTTGAATATGCATAAAAAAAAGTTGTGTAATGTATTGCATATGGAACACCTTTGTGAATAAAAGTGTGGGTCAGACTGAGGCTCAGGGCACAAGATTTTTGGAGAGTGATCTCACTTGTGCCGGGTGCTGACAGCACATACCCACTTCATAACTACCCCAGCTTGTGGAGTCGAGTTATTTATTCCGTGTATAGCTTCACTGGGGTTATACAGTTCTTACCCTTGACAGAAATGCTGTCCCAAAAAATCAGCCTGATCTCCATTTTTCCATTGAACAGCTAGAAATCATGATTTTGGAGTGCCTCCCTTTGCTCTTGGGTTTGCTCTGGAGGCAGGTGAAGTTCCTGGGTAGAATTTCCTAGAGCTCTGGGTGGGCTGGGATAGGGCCGTGCCTCTGCTGCCCAAGGCACCTGCAGGACTTGCAGGGGCTCCCCTGGAGACAGTGGAATGTTGGTGGAAGAAGCCTCTCATGATGTCACACAGCCCCCTGAGGGTCTGCACAGCCCCCTGAGGGGTCGCCCAGCTGGGCTGTGGTGCGCAGCGCAGGCGGGTGAGGCTTCAGCAGCATCTGCGGCCATGGCGTGGGCACGATGGTCCATGGCCAGCATCATCCTCCTGGCTTTCCAGAGAGCCCTGACAGTGCTGCTGTCCCTGCTGCTCCTGCTGTCCCTGACAGCCCTGCTAGCCCCCGGGGCCCAGCTCCCCATGGCTGAGTCAGGACCATCAGGAGCAGGTAGGTGGGCAGGGAGGGGCAATGGGCAGGTCCCACGGGAGCATTTAGGTTTCAATATCCTGTTGATAGGAAACATAATGCTTCTTATATTTTTTTTTATATTTTTATATTTCTTGTTGATAGGATATAAAATACTTTTTTTGGCTGATGCTCCGCTGTGCAGCGGAGCAGGGATGCAATGGGCTCAGGGATGGCCCCAGAACCCACAGCTATGCAGAACATTCCCTCCCAGATTCCAAGGCCCTGAGATGCTCCCACGAGCAAAGCCAGCAGGATTGTTGAGGTTGGGTTTAGCTCCTGACAGCTCCTGCACAGTTTGTTTTGGATCATCAGGGGTCAGACACCTGGCACCTGCCTGCATGGTGCTCCAGAGACCTTCCAGAGGCAAAGGGACAATCAGGTCCCCAGAGCCATTCCATGTTCCAACCACAGTTCCTGCCATGGAAAATATATGGAAATATTTCATTTGAGCTTCTCTGTCTTGTTCACAGCTGTGGATGGAGGCAATGGAGATCCAGGTGCTGGATCTGACTCTTCTGGATCCTACATGGCTTTTGATTTGTTTTGGGAGCTGCCAGCTCAAGGCCCAAATGTAAGCAAGGCATCTCCTGCAGGTATGAGAATCCAGCCTTGCCTGGGTGTGACGGGTCATTCCATGATCCTCTCCCTGTGCTGCTGGTCACTCTGGACAGGGAACACCACAGAGTGTGACAGAAGCTCCTCATGGGGGTCTGGTGTCCCTGAGCTTTCCCAGCTCCTCAGCCAGACCAAGCACCATGAGGGTCACTGGTCAGTCCTGACCGACTGCACAGCCGGGGATTTCTGTGGTGAAAATTTTTCATTCTTTTCCTTAAGGTCTGAAGAATAAAACTGGATTGGGAAACATTTCCTGGCCATTAATGGAACAGTCTGAATTCATTACTTTACTGAAGGAAACACTTCCAGGTACAAGTGACTCTTAATCACAGGAGTCGGGGAGCTGGGCTTTCAGATTCCCATGACGAAGGGTGACTTGGAATTAAACTGGCTCACTATCTCTCTAAAGTGCTGAACCCCCAGCCTGTGGATAAGAAGGCACCTCAGGAAGGTCATCAGGCAGTGCCAGTCCCTGGGGGAAACAGTGAGGCCCTTCAGCCAACAGGTGAGTCAGGGAATCCTGTCCCTTGGCCATCCCTCAGCGTGGAGATCGTGGCCATTCCTGCACCAGGGACACACACTCAGACCCTCTGTGAGTGCAGTGAGATGTCCACCACCCCGCACCTCCCATTCCCAGGGATTTCAGAGCTTTGGGAATATCCTCCAGGTGTGGACAAGAGATTCAGCAGTGCTGAGGACACCAAGACAGACCCAAACACTGTGGAGGGCATGGCAAACACAGGCACAGTTGATGCTAAAATCACCTGGAGTGTCTTTATAAGAGCTTTCCTTGTCTCTGTGGTCTGCAGCCTGATTGCTCTGCTGCTGTTCAAGGTGGCCCCTGCATGGGCAAAGGACATAAAAGAGTGAGTGACGTGTGGGGTGTGGGGGGGGTTGCCAAATGTTGGTGCCGGGGGGGCTGAACCTGCCATGAGGCATTTCCAGGGTTGCCAAATTTTGGTACAGGATAGCTGGACATGAGGCAATTCAAGAAACTGGATGCCCAGCTGGTCACTGGCCAAACTCAGCAGAGATCTGTGCTGGGAGCTGGTGCCCCATGCTCTGTCCAGAGCTCTCTGTGCTCACAGTGCTGCGTGTCCACATCCCACAGGGTGTCCAGCACTGCTCCACAACCTCACACCCACCACGTACCCAGTCATAGCAGGGCTTCAGCAGCTTCTTTTCTCTCCACAGGCACCTCACAGCTTTGAGAGCCAATTCTGAGCTCCTGGACAGTGAGACCGGAGACAAGGAATTAGTGGTAGAAATCTAAATAAAGATAAGAAGCACGATGGTCTGTGTGAAAGTTTTGGATTGGAAGGAATTCCTGCTCTCTGCTCCATTCTCTGGAGACTCCAGGTCCAGCTCCCCCATCACATGCAAGACCCAGCCCTGTTAGAGCAGGTCCAGAGGAGGCCTTTAAAATGATCCCAAGGCTGCAACAGCTTCCTGGAACAGAAACCTTGTGAGATTTGGGGGTTTTTTCCTCCCATTCTCGAGAAGAAAACATTTGAGGAGGCCTTGTTGTGACCTTTCAGTGGATAAAGGGGGTCTTGGGAAAGGCACAGGGATATTTCTTTACAGGGTCTGCAGTTCCAGGCCCAGGGACGAGGGTTTTTCACTGCCAGGGGACAAGGATAGATGGGATATTGGCAAGGGACTCTTCCCTGTGAGGGTGGTGGGGTGCTAGAATGGAATTCCCAGAGAATCTGTGGCTGCCCTACAGCAAATTTTTAAGGCATTGAGCAGCTTTGTTTGTTCTTACCAGCATTTAATACGTGAATTTTTATACTCTTCTTCCTGGCACATTAACTTCTTAAATATATGTGGACATGTCCCATATTTTAACTGAGTTTAATATGTGAAATGAAACAAAACCTGTCCTGAATAGAAGAACAGGGTGAACATCTTACCTGGAAATACACAATACTATAAAAGCCAAATAGAAACTCACTAGAATTCCCAAGTGAACAGAACTCAGTGTTGTCCTGGAGGGCTTTTTTTGGAAAATAGAGAAAATAAAATACAGTGGAAAAAAGGTATGGTTTACTTTGGAGACGTTTATTGAAACGATCAGTGCTTAAACCTATTGCAACATTTAATCCCAGTTCTAGAGTGATGAGTAATTCAACTGCTCAGAGAGAGTTCTGGGGATCAGCAGGAAAAGCTGCAAAGAGCCAGGAGAGGGAGCCCAGATATCACCGACTGCAACCATCCTCTTAAAATACACATTTTCTTCTGGTAAAGATGCCTAATTTTCCACCAAAAAAAAAGGGACAACAGCCACAAAGGCCAAGTCTCAGTGCAACAATAAAACAAAGAATGAGTTTGTATTGCACCCACAGAACTCCTTGGGAGATATTTCCCTTCCTGTGGGAATTAATACAAAAGTTTTGGTTTATCCGAGATCTACTTTGGGTTTAGGGGTGTGTGTGGGTCAAAAGACAAGAAGGTGCTTTAGGTTTCAAGTCTGGCACCAGATTTCCTTTGGTCACTTTTAGATTCTCAGTTATCCTGGGACCAGCTGAATGTTTGTGTCCTTTTAGGCTTGCATTTGGGGATTTTATTTTTTTTTTATTAAATGTTTCAATAGAAAACAATCTTATCTCCAAAAAACCTGTAATTTCAGTGCTGTTATTCCTGACCCAGACATCTGCAGTTCAAATAAGAATCCAATTGATCCCTAACCTTAATCCTTTTAATTTAATCTAATTCTCTGCAACTTGTATTTTTTGTACTTTATGGAAATTTTTTTTTTATAAAAATCGAATTCTTGACATTTGTGAAGTAATATGGGTAAGGAATTCTTGAAGCACTTCAGAGTTCTCCTGAATTTTGACATTATTACAGTGAAAAACACCAGATGTCTGTTTTGTTGCTGTCACTGTTGCATCAACAGCGTCCCCAGGCTTTGATTTATCCCCATCCAGCTCTCAGGAGAGTAACTGGTGGCACTTTCAGAATAATTAAGAGCATCTTCAAGTCAAATCTCATGAGAAACTCCTCAGCATTACTTCAGACTTGTAACAAAAGTTCATGCAGTTAAGAGGAGGAATAGAAAGCTGACTGAGCAAATTTGTTCTCCACTGATGTTTCAGAGTGGGCATCTATGCAGCTTGAGCAGAAGACATTGAATTTTCAACCCAAGAATCTTTAAATTTCACAAACTTTCTCTAACAATGTGACAGGAGACCAAGAGATGTGAGATGTGTTGAAAATCATGAACTCCTTTACCAGAAATGAAGTTATATTAGAGCAATATACAAGTGGCAAACCTGAGACAAATATATCTGGGAAATTGTGAGCAGCAAAAAAAAAAAGGGAAAAGTAGCAACAAAAGCTGTTCACAATGTGGTATAAAATGTCTTCTCTGCATGGGAAACAAAAATAGGGCGAGAAACTACAAATTCCCACATTTTGGCCAGATTGAACTGGTATGAAGGGAGGTGGGAAGAGGTGGACACAGTCCAGGGCTGCATCATGCCCAGGATGGTAAAATAAATCAGAAAATATCTGTGCCCCCACTTCAGTCTCCCCAGCTTGACCCCAAACTCAAGGAGTCTTGTCAGCCCTCGAGAACTTTCAAAAATAACATCACAGCATCGAGCTTGCACAGTAAATTTGCTGTGCACGTAGACAAGCACAGAGCAGAGGACATCACCAAGACTCCCAAAATGATTTTGCCATCGAATTTAAGTAGCACATAAAACCTTGGGCTGGCTGGAGGTTGAATTCCAAGACATAAAGAAGTTATCCAGGGGAAATTCAGCTCAGCAGGGGCCACGTAACCACTGTGGGACAGAAAGTTTTGCAGCTGAAGAATCAGCCCCTAAAAGCTTTTCTTCTTCAAAGACAGCGAGGTCAGAGCAGGGTTTATTGCAATCTTCCCCATACAGAGGTCAAAAATTAATACTGGGGGTAATTAACACCCTCGCTTGCCTTGCAGTCACAAGTGATGAGTTTGTTGTAAAGTCTGGGGCCACACCACATTGCTCATTGCTTTCACTGCCTTGAACTGTCACAAACTGGTAGTAAATGTTCCAGGCAGATGTATTAATGGGATAAACATTTGCAGAGGGAGCTGAGCAAGTAATGTGTTGGAATTCAAGAGGGAGAGGATCAATACCACTTTTTAAAAATAGCTTTTTTTATAGCATTATTCCTGACAGTTTTGTCAGGAAAATCCAGAAACGCCAGAGGTTTATGTCCAAACAAAGGAGACAGAGCAGTCCTTCAACTTCATTCGAAGGAAGGGACAGAGGCACACGCCCGCAGGGTTTTCTCTCTGCAGGTTTTGCAGGTTTTCCCTTTCATCCTGAACTCCTGGCTGTTGTCCTTCTCCTTTCCCCACTGGCTGAGGTACTGGGAAGGTGGAGCCTTCCTGAACCACCTTGAACCTACTGGTTTGCCCCAAAGCTGAGCCCTGTGCAGCCCCTTGGCTGTTTCAGGAGCCAGGCTGTCCCCACTCTGCAATGAACCTCTTGCCCAAAGTCAGCAGAACCATTTAGACCCATTTCAAACACGTTAACACCCATACCTTCACCCATCAAATTATTTTTAAAGACATTAGCACACATCTTTCCTCTCAGTTTGATACCTTGATGCAGGGATTTGGCACCTTTTATGTGAAGATGCTCTTCAAAATCCCTGCTCTGTGTCTTTAAAAGTCTTTCTCTCTTTATTGCCACTGAAGTGTGTAAACATAAACCTGACTTTAGGTACCTTGTTCCCCCTGTGCTGTTTTTGCTCCTGCTTGGGATGGAGATCCTGCTTCCAGCTAATATCTCCTGCCTGTCATCCCTTCCCCTTGGAGAGAAAATGCTTTCTCCACAGCAGGATAATTCCAGATTTGGTGCACCCACCATAAAATGAGGGAATGGTTTGAGTTGGAGGTAATTTCAGCCCATCCAGTTCCATCTCTTGGGCAGGGTCAGGTCACCTTCCTCTATCCCAGGGCGCTCCAAGCCCCGTCCAACAAGGCCTTGCACAATTCCAGGGATCCAGAGGGAGCCACAGCTGCTCTGGGAACTCCATCCCAGCCCCTCACCACCCTCACAGGGAGGAATTTCTTCCCAATATCCCCTGTAATCCTGCCCTCTGACAGAAAAAAACCATTCCCCCTTGCCCCATCATCACTCCACACCCTTGTCCAAAATCTGCCACGAAGCAGATATGAATATTTCAGCCAGAGCTGTTCCCAAAATCACATTTAAATCATGGCCACACGATCAGATGGATCAACACAACTGAAAGATGGAAATGGCAACAACTGTGAAATCAGGAACAGGGTGCCTTGGCAATGCCTTATGTTATGTGTAGTGGATATAATTTGTGCGACTTTTAATATGGTATATGTAATATTGAATATTTGTTGAAGCACACACGTTTGTATTAGGAGTTCCCCCCTCTCATAAGCGAAATATGTTGAAATCTGATTTACAAGTGAAAGGATGTGGCTTGTCTGGAGAGGGGCTGTATCTCAAAATGATGTGGGGATGCCCAGGTGCTGATCATCGTGTCAAGGACCCGAGATTGAGATCATGAAAATCCTCCAGGCCGACACACGTGAATGCTGGACTACATCAGGAGATTCATCAACACCCACTGGATTGTTCCACCCCGATGCCAAGACAAGAATTTCATCAACGTTTGGGACTCTGAATGGGAAGAAAAGGACTGACTGCCGAAATCTTGGCCTTGGGCAGAATTTTCCCTATAAAAACTGTTGGTACCAGGAGGATGGTGTGGGGCATAGAGGGACCCTCTGCTGAGGCTGATTTCTTTGTTGCCGACCCCGGGCTCGGCACTGCTCTTTCCTTGTGGCTGGCCAGCTAGAATTTGATTGCAAAATAAATATTTTATTTTTTTCATTTTAATTTGGCTGGACAAATTTTCATTTATAACAGTTTCTATCCCATGTCCATTTTTTTTTTTGTTTGTTTGTTTGTTTTGTTTTTGTGGCTGGTCACTGCCTCCTCTGGCTCCAGGAGCATCGTGATGGGTGAGGGGCAGCCCAGGACCCTGCAAGGGTTGGAGGCCAGGGGCTGCCACTTCCTTCCTGTGGGTGATCCATGCAACGTGGGAGTCTGACAGAAATCTTGTTGTCCTGTGGGTTTTACCTGTGTCTTTCTTTTCTTTTAGCCTTGCCTGGGGCTTGCCAGCTTCCTTCCGTGCTGCTTGGCTGCTCGGGAGCCCAAGGCCAGTGTGTGCTGCTCCCCTCTGAGCAGCAGCCTGCCCCAAGAACCAGCCACGCACTCATCCCATAGAGATCTTTGGAAATAAATGTCCTTTTATATTTACAAAGCATCTCTCCTCCACAGGACAGAAAGTACAAGGAATTACTGTTAAATTTTATATTGCAATGCCGAGGCATTCTGAGATTATAGCAAATAAAATTCACATTTCAGTGATTTATTGGAGAAGGTAATTCGTGAGAATTTTACTGCAGGCAGTCAGGAGGGCTGATAATTTACCTGTGGTTCCATTGATGCCAGAACAGCCATGGGAATGGGGATGTCACATGTGCTTTTCCTCGTGTTTTATGGTAAATAATGGAGCTCGCATTGTAAGCACCTGGATCTGCCTGAGCCACGGCAGGTGCCAGAAAACAGACAAGGAATATCTGACTACAAAAAAAACCCAAAGCTTTGCTCCATCAGAAAAAGGAGCATGAAATTGTTAAAAAAAAAAAAAAAACCCAAAAAACTATAGATCACAAAAATAGAAATGGTGAAGTTTGCCCACAATCGTTTGGCTCCAGTGAGTGTTCCAGGATGCCAAAGACTTGTCATCAGAGCCACCTCTGGAATGTGGGAAGAGCACCCTGCCGCTGCCCAGGCTCCCGCTGTTTGTGTCAATAACTCCTCCTGGGAATTTCTATGCATCAGAAATGCCTCTGTGCTGCTGACAAGGGGTTCGGGGAAGTAAAATAAAATACCTGGTGCTGACATAAAGGGTAGATTTTTATCTCCATGAGAAATTACGTGCCAGCATGTTCTCTTTAAGTCACAGCTGAATATAACTAAATACTTCAAAACAAGATGAGTAAATATTTTCAGCTCTCTCATTTATGGACTCACAGGACCCAGTGCCTGAAACTGCTGGAACAACTGCTAGAGAGTTTATTTTCCTTGTTCCCTTCATGCTTTGCTTTTTGTGAGAATGTTTGCACAACCTCTGGCTGAAGCAGACTTTGAAACCAAAGTTTATTTTTTCAGTTTCATCACTGATGCCTTGATTTAGTTCTCATTCTACAACAGCATCATTATCCCAACTCCACTGCAGTCTATGAATTTCCATCAATGCAGCAGAACAGTGAGCAGGGCTGGGTTTGAAGGATCTCATGAAGCACTCACTGCAGTCAAAGGGAAAAGATTTTAACTTGGGCTTGTTTTGGGTCAGACTGCAAAAAACCAAATTAGGCCTCCCCAGAAGGGGTTGGAGGTGGGCTGGAGGCCAGAGGAGGAACACGCTGCAGTCTAAGAGCAAAATGGGAAACTGGATCAGAATGGGTGAGTGACCTTTGTTTGGTGGAGTAGGGGGGAGAAAAGGATGGTCTCATTTTTCTCCCTGTTTGAACACACTCAATCTTTCTCCTGCAGCTCTTCCACGTTTTCTATACACTAGCAGCATTAAAGAATCATAAAGTGCATTTATGTTTACTTAAACCTCTTCCCACTGAAAAGACATCACAAGAAAACTGTGGAGAAACAGCAGCTGAGCATTTAGAAAGCACTCATTTTTGCAGTTTGCAAGTTCCTCAAAATCAGTTTGAATTATTTTCTTTTTTTTTTTTTTCCTCACTTTGCCATTTCTTCTCATGGGGTTTTTTATTCTCAAACAGACAGCAAATGATGTTGTAGCTGGAGCTGCTACAGGAGTGACTTCACTGTCCCAAACTCTTTGCCCAACCTGCACAAATTTCACATTCCTGGGAGATGCTTTTTAAATTTTTCCTCCAGTAGCAATGGCCACACCAGAAGCAAGCAGGCACTCTGAATTTGTTGGACCAGCGATCAGAGCTGCTGACAAGAGCAGATCTGCTTTCAGGACTCTCCTGGGGGAATCTGAGCATCACTCAAATTTGCCTTTGTCTGTGAAAATCTTGAACCCAAAAACCCAAACTTTGCCTCTCAAAGTTACTGCCCAGGAGGAGGAGGTGGAGAGTCTGTCACACAAGAACAGGCACGTGGTTCATCTCCTTCCTTGTGGCTACAGGGTTTGCTGGCCTTTGGCTATGAAATCCCACTCTGTGTCCACTTCAGGACATCATTTTTGTATCTGTTCTTCATTGGGGACTTTGGACTATTTTTTTTTAACTGCAATTAAAAGCCATGTGAAAAACCAACCTCCCTTCAACAGCACATTCTGCTGGAGGAATTTCCTCCTTAAACCCCCATCTCCAGTCAGCTGTGCTTTGTCCCACCACGCAGAATCCCCAGGCAGTGTGTCCTGCCTTCATCTCCTTGTTCCGTTTGTCCTGCAGGAAATGTTGTTTTTAGATCCCAAAAATTTTGTATTAACTCACGAACAGGAGTTTGTCATCTGCCTTCCACTCTCTGGTCTCTGCAGGAGTTTGAGTGGGAAAAAAAAAAAAAGAAAATATTTAAAACTACACTTGTGAGTGCTCTTTCTTTCTGGGCAATACGGGAGCGGCAGCGAATTACGGTAATGGTAAGATCACTGCTGTGCTACAAAGCGGAGCAGCGAAGTTCCTGCTGCTCCTTGCCAGTGTGGAGCTGAGCTCTGAACGAGGCACGGATCCCTCCAGGAAGCCTGGAGCCAGCCCCTCACAGCCGTGGGATTCAGGGAATCAGCCCCACTGCCAGCTGCTGAAATACCAGTGCGGCAATAAAGGGAGCAAAGCTGAGGATTCCCAGGCACGGAGCCCCATCCCTGCATCAAACAGGAGCCTGCTGTGCGGAGAATCTCCTTTCCAGATGCTCACAGGAGAGGTGCTGCCTTCTGGAGACTGCAGAGGTGGGTGTGGGGCAGGCACAGCAGCCTGGGCTCTGCTCTTCCCAGCATCAGCTATCTCCACAGGCTGGGCATTGTTTGGTAATAACCACAAGTATAATGCTCAGAGATGCTCGATGCAACACTCACTTTTCATGTATGTGCTTAGGTAATCTGTCCTTTTCTTCCTTGGGATTATTCTTCAACTTGTTCCATCTGGTGGGAAAGGAAATAAGATCCAATTTCATTTTAGTGTGCTGAAGTAAAATTCCCACAGTGTGATACCTATCCATCTCCCCCTTCCTCCCTCCTGCCTGCCTGTGAACTGGGAATTTTGGGGCTTCAGACTTTGGAATGCTTTTGCCTGCAGGAAAGTTCAGTGGGAAGGTTTGGAAATGGGACAGTTGTTGCTGCTTAAAGTGTGATCTGAGGGACTCATCCCATAGGGCACTTACAGAGTCCTTCCTCATCTGGGGTTTTACAACCACAGTCTTAGTGCTGGTTTTTCACCTCTGATTAATATTTGGGATGGAAATCCTGTATGCATATGGAGGTATTGGAAAAGGTTTTGCAGCTTCCACTTGCAGCTCTCCTCTCCATGCCCCCCAGGTCTCGGTTCCCAGGCTAATCCTCACTTTTCCATCTGAGGTACCTTTTCTCCATATTTAGTCAGCAAAGGCTGAGCTTGGCTTCCAGATACTCTGAAATGTTGTGTCACTCACAAGGCTTGCTCCTTGCAACGTCTTCTGCTTGGTTTGGAGTTGCTTTGCCCTATAGATTTTGAAAATGGGTAGCTCAGCTGGACTAACACTTTAGTGGGGAGAGGTCTCGCTTAATAAAGAAACCTGAGATTAAATTTCGGGCTTCTAAATCTGCTGCACAGATTTGTATAGTCCTGAATCGTGTCCTGCAGGCTTCTGTCTTTCCTAGAACTGGTCTCTGCAGGTGAGCTAATAATTAGGATTGATGCCTAGCCCTATAAAGAAGGGAAAATTCAGGCAGGAAAACCCACTTGGATCTCTCAGTTCTGTTAAACAGGGCTGGGCTGGAAAAGGTTGGTTCTGCTGGCTGGAGCCAGCCTGAGGAAAGCACCCTAAAATAGCCTCCTGCTCTATTCTTATATGGGAACCCTAGCAGCGAGTGTGGCTTCTGGGAACTGCATTGTTCGTGTTTTTGTCTTCTCCAGGGGGGTGAGGATCTGCAGAGAGCACAAGAGCATGGCCCTGTGCACATGGCAAACTCCACTCTTCCCCTCAGAGCAAGCCAGGAGGAGATGTATATGAGCTTTAATTTGCAGCCCAGGACCTCGACTGATGAGCGCTCCACATATGGAAAGCTCTGACTCACAGCCTAAACGCTGAGGATGGGGAGTGGTGGGTATCTCAAACAAAATTGCTGAGCAGATGCAGCAGCAAACCTCCATCCAGTCAGGTTTCTGAGCCAATTTTAAGGCAGAATCAGGACTAAAACGAGGCAATTAAAAGCATCAGCGATTTCCTCTCAGGAGAAGCTGAATTGGAGACCCTTTGGAATATTTGCTTTCCTTAAATGCAGAACCTTCCCCAAAAGACAGAAATTATTTTAACCTGCAGCTCCAGTATTTCTTGTCACATGTCCCTGGAAAATAGGACAGCCTCAGGTCTGTGTACCCCACTTGTGCACCCCAAGGAAAAAGGAGTTAAATTTGACTTGGAACTGGTATCAACCATGTTGTTCTGCTGAAAGCTTAGGAGCTAAGGTAGGTTTTCTGATATGTTTCTGGATCTTTCTCATTGCTGCTGCTGCTGCAGTCCTAAAACATTCTTCTAAAACTCTTTTCCCCAGCAAGGCTAAGCAAATGTTGCCTATAGGACCTTCCTGATCTTGTCACCGCTCCTGCCTGGAAAGGGGGTGAAGTTCAGCAGCCTCACATGGACATTACCAGCCATGGCTCTCCTCCCTGGAAACTCCTCCGAATGCTCCAACTGCACCCACTCTGTGGAGCCTCTGAACGTTTCCAAGGCCATCTTACTGGGTGTTATTCTAGGGGGGCTGATAGGTTTTGGGGTTTTGGGTAATATCCTGGTTATCCTGTCCGTAGCCTGCCACAGACATCTACAGAGTGTCACCCACTATTACATCATCAACCTGGCTGTAGCTGACCTCCTCCTGACTTCTACCGTGCTGCCCTTCTCGGCTACCATGGAGATTTTGGGCTACTGGGTCTTTGGGAGGATCTTCTGCAACATCTGGGCAGCTGTTGACGTGCTTTGCTGCACTGCTTCCATCATGAGCCTCTGCGTCATCTCCATCGACCGGTACATTGGGGTGAGCTACCCACTGAGGTACCCCAGCATAGTGACAGAGAGGAGGGGTCTCCTGGCCCTGCTGTGTGTCTGGGCACTGTCCCTGGTCATCTCGATCGGGCCCCTTTTTGGCTGGAAGGAGCCAGCCCCGGAGGATGAGACCATCTGCCAGATCACCGAGGAGCCTGGCTACGTCCTCTTCTCGGCCCTGGGCTCCTTCTACCTCCCCTTGATCATCATCCTGGTGATGTACTGCCGGGTCTATGTGGTGGCCAAAAGGGAAAACCAAGGGCTGACCTCTGGGCTGAAGACAGAGAAGTCCCGTTCCGAGGAGGTGACGCTCCGCATCCACCGCAAAAACGTACCCGGCGCGAGCGGCTCTGCTCCCAACCCCAAGAGCAAGCACCACTTCTCTGTGCGCCTGCTCAAGTTCTCCAGGGAAAAGAAAGCTGCCAAGACCCTGGGGATAGTTGTGGGATGCTTCGTTCTCTGCTGGCTCCCCTTTTTTGTAGTAATGCCTCTCGGTAAGTAGAGCCAACCCCGGTGTGTCTTCAGGGCCTTCTGGGCAGGGAGGGCTGGGTGTGAAAAGCTTGGAGGGAGCAATTCTGTACTGCAGAGCTGTTGAAAAACAAAAACTCACCACCCCAAAGCAGGGACCGTGAAAAAACACAAGTCTTCTCATCCCTGGTGATGAGAAGCAAAATTCTGAAAACCACGGAAGCAATATTTTACTTTCCCACATAGGAAATCCTCTTTTGTGAACTAGAGCAGATATTTGTGACCATCTCTGCTATAGGAACGGGATCTTTGGGGGTTTGTGTGCTGATGTTTGCAACCAGGCAACTTAAACGTGTAAAAGGTCAGGATATAAATACATTCAGGGTTGAAGTAGCTTTCACAGATCTCCTGGAGTGCTCAGCGTTGATGATTCCCACTCTAAGGAAAAAAATATCCTCTTCCTATCAGGAAATTCATGCTGTGCGATACCATAACTCCAAACAAAGTTAATCTTTTAATCCAATTTTGATATGACCAGTCAGGAGACATCAGTGAGGGTCCTTCCAACTGATTTTATACTGCTCTGGATTGCATTTTTTCTGGGAACCCACTGAGCCCACTGGCCAACACTGGCTCAGCCACCATGCTGGAGATGAATATTTATTCTCCAGTTGTCATTCCAAAGAGGAGCAAAGCCTAGGAATTTGTTCTGCTTTGCTGGAATATGAAGAAGAAATTAGAATTTTAATTAAACCTTGCTCAAAAGAATTTTAATTAAACCTTGCTTAAACGTTTGATGCAATTGCAGGATGGAAAAGCAGAATACTAATTTCATACCTATAGCTGAGGGTGAGGGACATGGCTCATCACACTGAGTTGGGTTTTTCAAACATGGAACCTAAAATCTGTGACTTGTTCAATTTCAGGGCTTTTCTTATGGAAAGGGCTTATGCTGTACAGGAAAAATAAAGCAAGATTTTATGGAAGCTTTAGTTAGTAAGACAACAATATGTGCAATTCAGAAAAGGTAAAACAGCCTTACATGAAAATAAAGATTTGGGGGGGTTATTTTCCTTTTTTTTTTTTAATTCTGATTTTCCAAACTTATAAATAACAGTTCTTTTTCAACTAACCTCTACTGGTTTTACCAAGATTTATCAAGACACACAAAAACCTGTTGCTAATGTGAAAAAACCCCAAAAATTCAGATTTTTTTTTTTCCTCTTGGTCAATACTGGGAAGGCTGGATTGGAACAGTTTCCTAAGGAGAAGCCCCCAAGAGCCTGGTTTGTGCTGGCCAGGATGTCAGCATGATGGAATGCTGCTTGCCAAGATGACTGGAACATACTCAAAAAGGGTTTGAGAGAATGCATTAAACACACTTTTCATCTGCAAATTTGGTTGCCCACACAGAGCTGTTAATTAATTTGTTTTGGGTTTAAGAAATCTTCTGGGCTCCAGAATGGCTTTGTATCCTCCTTTGATCCCTTGTAAGGAAACTTTGGATGTATTTTTTCTATTTTTTGGGGGTTTTACTGGGTCATTTTTAAAGCACGTATTATAGGGCTTTCAAAACCTATTTGCTGCTTTTGTTAAAGGACAAAAAAAAAACCAGATTAAACAGATGACTGGCGCTAAAAAAGTCCTCAAAAAAAAAGCCAAGGACTCATTTTGATGCAGGACACTTTCCAAAAGATAACAATCACTTTCAGGTCTGTCCTGCAGCCAGGCCCAGCTGGGACAGTGAAGGGAATCCTGACAGGGTTTTGGGATCCTGTCAGGGTCTGAATTCCCAGATGTATAAAACCCTCCTTGTTGAAACCCTGGTGGAGGCTCATAGCATAACTGGTTAGGCAGCCAGAACTTGAGCAGCTCTGCAGCTTTGTGGCCTTGAGACAAACCAAAACACGGTCCCATCAGTTCTGGAGGGGTTTGACAGATGTGGAGGTGCCATGCAGGGACATCGTTTGTAGGTGGGCTTGGATGGTTGGACTCAGTGATCCAAGAGATCTTTCCCAGTGTAAATGTCTGGAATTCCACGAGTCCATCAGCCAGAGCACTCCCAATGCAGATTGCCCACAGGACAGACACTCTTCAACTGCTACAGAAACCTCTTCAGGCCACTGTGCTCATCATTCCATCAGCACAACTTCCTCAAACCTAGATTAATTTCATTGTGATCTGCAGCACCTTCAGGATGTCCACATCCATTAATATCCACATCCACCAGCCAAGAACTGCATCCAAGAAAGAAACACTGGGTTTACAGAAGAGTATCACGAAGTAGGGTGGGACCTTTGAGATGTAGGTATGGGAAGGGCAAGAGGGATAGAAGGATGTCGAGAAAGGCACAATATCCATGTTGGCTGATGCTGCTGAAAATAACTGGAGAAACAACTGGAGTATCCCTGCCATAAGAAATTATTTTAATTGAAACTGGCGTGTAAAGGTACCAGTTGGAGTCTGTGTAAGGAATGGTTTTTCTCTTAGTATCTTG
Organism: Chloebia gouldiae; assembly: GCA_003676055.1. Lineage (NCBI taxonomy): Eukaryota > Metazoa > Chordata > Aves > Passeriformes > Passeridae > Chloebia > Chloebia gouldiae. Next base: position 678,868 of record QUSF01000095.1, on the reverse strand, counting down.
GATTAAGTTTCATTGCAAAGGTTCTGTGCAAAATCCTTCAGCCCAATAATCTAACATGCCTTCTTCTCACTTGGCTTGAAGTTTGTGGAAAACAACCCAGGAAATTACAATCCTGGTGCAAAAAAAAACAAGTGAGGCCAATATTTGCTTTTCAAAACTTCTGTCACACACTAGGTTGTCAGAACCCCCAGTGACAGAAAGTTTTCATGCTACAAGGCTTTGTCCTGTAACTGGAAGACATTTATATGTTGTTCTGGGAATTCTGCAAAAAGTTTATTTTCAGCAAGAGAAAATACAGTGCTTGGAGGTGGTTTTGAGGTGAAACATGCACAGAACAGATGGAAAAAAAGGGTTGGGGGTGTTGCAAAACTTGTCCTGGCCTGGGACTGATGATTTATCTTAACAAACCCTCAGAAGAGAACAAGTTCCCAGAGCTTTGCTTGTGGTCTGTTTTCTGTGGATCAACTTGTAGGTGTTGCTTTCTGAAGCTGGAAGAAATAAAAAGGGGAAGTCTGAGCTAGGAGGCCACAAGGGGAAAAAATCCTAAACTGTGCAAGGGAGAGGAAATGTTTTAGCATTTTTCAATCATTCTCGCAATTAAGAAAGCAAGAAAGAGGATCTGCTGGAGGGTGTTTTTATTTGTGGTCGAGGAGTAAATTAGTCTTGTGAACTGATACAAACACTGTCAAGGGAATCCTCTAACCCTGTCTGAAGATGGTTTCTATTTCCTGTTTTGTGGTAATTTTTTTTGATGGATTCAAAGAGAACCACTCTTCTTAGACATAAAAAAAATAAAGTGCATTTTTCCGTCTCTGCTGTTGACACAACATGACCTCTCAGAGGGTCAAAAGACTCAGAGTAGCAACACACACCAACACAGACTCCCCACATTAATATTTCAGTGTTCTCTCGGTGAGAAAGAGAGAAAAAAAATATATAAAAGTGGAAAAAACCCCTCAGAATAAAGCCCCAGCTCTTTTGCTGGATTCCAGCTCAGGCAGAGGAAGGATGCTTGCCCTCCTTGAGTCACAGAGCACAAATGTGAGTTAAATCCTCAAATGGGGAGAATTTCTGTCATGAAGATAAACAGACAAGACATTTCCATGGCAAGCTTTTTTTTAGGGTTTTTTTTTTTTTTGCTGATCACAAGGGACATTCTTTGTAATCACAGACTGGAAAGGCACTGTTGGTCTGGGTTGATAACTCAGCTAATGACAAAGATCCCGTAGACATCCCTGGGCCAACATTTCTCCACCATTCCCAAACCCTGAAATGTGTCCCAGTGACTGAAAACACAGCAGAGGAGCTGAGCAATCAATGTTAAAAACCATTTATACAAAAACCAAGGTGGGCTCTGCTTTGTGTGGCTCTCCTGTGTGTGTCACCTGTCACAGGAGCCTCATCCTTCTCTCAGAGTCCCTCGTCATGCAGCCACCACCTTCAAGTAAAGAGTAAAGGAAGCAGGAGTGTCATTTTGCACTCACTCTCAAATGCCACAGCACAATTCAAGGCTGGGCAGTGATGGAAAGGCCGTGGTGAGTGATTCTCCCACCCCACTGGGCGAATGTCAGGGTTTTTCTGCAGTTTGGATAATGGGAGAGATACTTGGCTCTTGATGAAGGAGATAATTTCTTGTTTCTAACGCCAAGGATTCCAAAATCATGACAGACAACAAGCTTGTGAGACAGCCTGAGACTGACCCAGCTTCTCAAACTATTCTCTGGTTAGTTTTTTTTTTTTAAATCTTAAAGGAAAATTATTATTTTATTATAAGTGAATGACTTCAAGAGCGAATGCTTCAGGGCAAATATCAAATATCTCCAACATATCAGCAGTGGGATCCAGACCCATTCCACTGCAGTAAGAGCTTGGGAACTGGAACTGAAGTGACAATTACATTAATTTGTGAAACAATGTGATTGTTTGGGTTCACACGGGTAACAAAACCTCAGTTTACCTTCCCATGGTTTTTTATCAGCTTTCTAAATCGGCAGCTGCCCACAGCAAATCTGGAAATAGTTGCTTGCTGAGACATTTCCCATAAATATCATCCATTCTAAGTGGGTACAATATGAAACAGAGCATAAATTAGGTCTGAAATAATCCAAATAATCAGAGCAGTGTTCCCAGAGTGACCCATTCCTGCTGCCTGACCTTTTCACCTCTCACCTGTGCCCAGACACCCTCATGATGCTGCAGAGAACAGAATTCAGGAGTTTGGGAGGGAAAACAAACTTGGTCCTCCTTCTATGTCTGTTTATTGTGGATCAGGGATAGCCGAGCACAAAATCCTTCTCATTTTCCCTGCGGAGTAGCCACAATATTCCAGGCCCTGGGGAGGCACAACTGGAGAGTGCAAGACTTGCTCACATCACTGCTTCTTCTGCACAGGTTGTGTTCATTGGGTTGTGCTGAGTCCAGGATTCTTTCCTGCTGTCTAACAGTTCCTTGATGCCATTTTTTATTCCATACAAAATCGTTCCTATGAGGGAGCAATGAGAGCATATTGGAGATGTCATGTGTGTACAGGGGGGCAGCTTTGAATGTCTGCAGCAACATACATATATATATATATATATATATATGTATTTCTATATATATTTATGTATATTTATTTATTTAGATATATATACTTATTTTTATAAATACACTTTCCAAAGGGTGGATTGAATCATGACCTGAGATGCAGGATAGAACTCTTGTCTTAGGGAATAAAGTTTAGAGCTAACGCTCAGCTTGGGAACATAAATACAGAATATTTATCAATGTTTGTGGAGCCATGAGAGATTAGGGAGGCCATGGTACACAGTTAATTCCCTTTGGAATATCTGTGCTCCCGTGTGCTTCATCCTCTTGGTCTTGATGGCTCTGGAAGAGCTGCTGCCCTCTGGGCTGATTCCTTCAAGGACCTGAGTTTGGAGCTTTGCTTCTCTGTAACCACAGCACTCTTCTTTTTCCCAGCCTGAAAGGGCTTCAAGAGCTGGAGAGGAACTTGGGACAAGGGAATTATAAAACAAGTGGAAATGGTTTCCCTATGCCAGAGGGTAGGGTTAGATGGGATATGGGAATGGTTCCCTGGGAGGGAATTCCCAGAGCAGCTGTGGCTGCCCCAGATCCCTGGCAGTGCCCAAAGCCAGGTTGGACGGGGCTTGGAGCACCCTGGGATAGTGGAAGGTGGCTCTGCCCATGGCAGGGGGTGGCACTGGGTGGGATTTAAGGTCCTTTCCAACCCAAATCAATCTGGGATTCTCTATGGACACAACCCTGACCTCCCCCATGCTCTGAAGCAGCATCACCCCCACCTGACGTCTGTGCTCTGCCTCAGTGAACAAAATAAAAAGAGGGGTAAAAAAGCAGCAAACCTTAGCAGAGCTGCAAGATTCAGTAGCAGAGATGGATTTGTAGCAGAGATGGATTTATAGGCGAGATGGATTTGTAGTACAGATGGATTTATAGCCGAGATGGATTGGTAGCAGAGATGGGTTTAGAGCTGAGATGGTTTTTAGCACCACAAAGGGTTTATGGGTCACACAAATACACGGGATCTGATTCCCATGGTGCTGACAGCGATGATGAAGAGTAAATAACACAAGTTTTTACAGTCTGGCAGGTTCCAAAACGCTCTCTGCTGTCCATCAGTGAAACGATGTGTGACATCGGGGCTGGTTTTTAAAGCACCCATAATCAGGCAGCTCTTGTGACAAATGACAAAGTCAAATTACATCTTTGAGAGTGAATTGGCACTTACTCACCAGGAGGGATGTGGCAAACTTATCTCTCAGAGCTGAAGAAACTTCCAGCTGACAAACAGGAAAATAAAAGATGAGGGAAGAAAATGCAGTCCTGACATTTCAAGGGATGAGTGATGAAGTATTTAATGGCAAAAGATCTCGTGAGTCTCATAGTACATTTTATTTTATTTACTTTTACAAGCAGCAATTGTATTGTGCTACCGACACTTGATTGTCCTCAACCTTTTGAAAACAAAGCAGGAATTGCAGCATCATTCACTCAATCCATTATTCAAAATGCATTAAAAGACCCCTTGAAGCTTTCTTTACTGTTCCTGCAGCACAGACTGCCGGGGGGCCGTGTGAGGTGAAGCCTTTAAACTTTAATCAGGTTTGCTACTATGTATGACTTAATTCCTGAGAGTGTGCAAAGGAAAATGTTGAGGCCAGTGAATAGCATGGAGAATTAATTTCAAGGGTGAAAACTGAGTATCTTATCTGCTGTTCACCCTCTAGCTCTCCTGTAGGACACCAGGATGGCACCTGTGATTTCACTTGGTCTGCAGTGAGAGGAGTGGAAAAATTTGCTCTGAGAATTAGGTGCAATAATTCTGTTTTCTCAGCCGTAGCTGATGGTGTCCAAGTGTCCAAACTTTAACTGACCTAAACTGGCATTCACCAAAGGGTCAAGGATTGAATGGAAATGCTCATCCCAGCTCCACCTGTGCTCACTGCTCTGTAGGGAACATATACCATACACCCTAAAAAAGACATAATTCACCATTTTTGTTTAATCTCATTATTAATTATGATCATTGTTAAAAAAAAAACCCACAAAACCTTTTTTTATTTCTCCTTTGAGTTCATCTGACCTGACCTCTCCATCCTGAGGGCTCAGCACTGAACAAACTACTTTGTCACCAGGTTTGAAAATGCCTCCTGCTCATTACCAGATCCATCAGCCACTGAGACTGATCACAGCAACATCACTGAATATTAAAAGTTTGGAAGAAAAGGACACGTTCTTGGGATTCTGTGGGGAGGGACACCATTCCTCAAGGATTTGGAAAACAAGATATTTTTCCCCTTTTCCTAGATACTCGGGTAGCCAACAGGAAAGATTAGGGACTGTGTCTGAGCTACAGAGGTAGCAGATATTTCAGTGGCCCCTGAGTGTCAAACACACCCTACGGGGAGGCTGGAGGGGGAGTTTTTACCAGGGCATGCACTGATAAAACAGGGGGGAATGACTTTGAGGTGAAGGAGGGTACATTGGGATTAGATATTGGGAAGAAATTCCTCCCTGTGAGGGTGGTGAGGGACTGGGATGGACTTCCCACAGAAGTTGTGGCTGCTCCATCCCTACAAGTGTCCACGGCCAGGTTGGAGCACCCTGGAATAGTGGAAGATGTCCCTGCCCATGGCAGAGGGCTGGAATTCGGTGATCTTTCATTTCCTTTTCAATGCAAGACATTCCATGATTATCTGAAAGCCGGTGTGCAGTGTGCAAAATCTCTGAGCTGTTAAAGCTCCTTCATTTTCTCTCACTGTGTGTTATTCCAAGGCAACGAGTGTCTCCACAGATGAACCAAAAAAGGCTACATTAATAAATTAACATGCAGATCCCACCCCAAAAAAAGAGCAAGGGACAGACTCTGACATTGGCTGTTTTCTATTTTTATCAGACTTTGGCACAACCCTTGCATTCCATCTGGAGAGAGCGAGGAGTTGCAGCAAACAGGAATTGTTATTATTTACCCATTTTTACACTTGGCCTCACACAGCTGATTCACTAAACAGGGATTTGGTTCACCTTTTCTCTCACCACAAAATGGGAAAAGCAGCAGATACACTGCATTTAAATGAGGAAATAAACCAAAAAATTGAGCATGATTTGAGCATTTAGAAGCCTTTTGTTATTTGTCATCTGCCAATGACTTCAGCCAGAAAGTTCTTTCAGAATGTTATTTAGTTGTTTTGTACTAAAGGAGAGAAGCATTAATTTGCTGAGAAAAAATGTAGGTTGTGGATACATGTGCTTAGTTGTGCTTCACTGCAAAACAGCGTTTGTTTTCTTTAGCAGAACCTTTTTGTTCTTAAAATCTGGTTGATATTGAAAGTAATAATGAAACTGCTCTACCTGGGCCAGCTTGGAGCAACCAGAAGCTCCCACAGAGGCAGCGAGACTCGTGCTTGGTGCCCAGGTCATATCTGAGGTTGCAATCAGTGCAGAAACAGCTCCTGTGGCATGTCCTGCACTGCCTGTGGAAGAGGCAGCTTTGGGAAAGGCTCTGAGAGAGCTGGAGAGGGACTTGGGGCAAGGCCTGGAGGGACAAGGCAAGGGGGAATGGCTTCAAACTGACAGAGGGCAGGGATGGAGGGGAAATTGGAAAGGAATTTCTCTCTGTGAGGGTGGAGAGGGGATGGGATGGAATTCCCAGAGCAGCTGTGGCTGCCCCTGGATCCCTGGCAGTGCCCTAAGCCAGGCTGGATGGGGCTTGGAGCGTTCTTGGATGGTGGAAGGTGTCCCTGCCCATGGCATGGGTGGGTTTTAAGGTCCCTCCCAACCCAAAGTATCCTGTGATGATCCTGCCTTGCTGTCACTTCCCTGCTGCTGTAGCACACACACATCTCCTGGTCCCAGGTCAGAGACCCCTGCAAGGCTTCTCAGCCTGCCCCATGTCCTGTCCCCGCCCTGGCAGCAATGTCCTTGGCCATGGGCTCTGCTCAGGGTGCAAAAACTGCTGCCACCACAAGATCACTCCACATTTCCCTGCAGATCTCTCTTCAGCAGGATGAGCAGGTTATAAATCACCCTGCACCAGGAGTGTCTCTGGCCCAGGCAGGATTTTGATGCATTCCCAGGCAGGCAAAACCGCCGTGAGAATTGTTGTGGCCACTTGAAAGCATTTCCTGCAAGTGCTGCAGCTTTATTTGACAAAGACTGAGGAAAAGGGTTCGAGCAGTTGAGCAGCTCTCAGATCTCAGTCAGCACATCCTCAGAGGGCATTTTCAGTTTTTCCTCAGCCAGGAGAGGTCCAGGGAACAGAGCAATCCCTGTAAAGCTTAGGAGCTGCTCCCAGACATGGTTAAACTGCAGAAGATGATGGATGCATTGATGCCTAAACCTTTCACAGTATTTCTTTCCACATGCTTTTCCACAGTTTTTCCAGGGGAAGCATGAAGGCAAGCATTTGTCAGTGCTAAAAGTCCTGTTTATTATAAATTTGAATATAAATTCCAAAACAAGTCAGTTTTGTTTCTGGGAGTTTTTTTTTCTTAATAAAACTAAAGATTTGGCATCAGGAAGAACATTTGCAAGATTTTAAATCAGCAGATAACTCATCATTCTATAGAAAAAAAAAATGCCAAAATACTTTCCTTTCTAAGGGGCCATCAAAGCTCTTGCTCTTTGAATCATCTTTGGAAGGTAACTTTGCAAGTATATACCAGAATATCTGTGTATATAAACAAATAAATAAAAATAAAAATATAAACACGCATCTCATGGCTGCCTATGAGACCCTCCCCAGTGTTCCTTAATATGAGAAGGAAACTTCCCTTTACCTTCCTTCAATTTTAGATGCATTCCATGAGGCAGGGTGTGGATAGCTAGATTTTCTGAAGGTATCAGGGAATATGAGTACCCAATACTTCATAATTTCAAAGACTTTTAGCTGTAACACCCTCAACTCTAATCCCTTTTTTCTCTAACCCTTCTGAAATGGTGTGATTTTCTTGCTATCTGAAGCCCCTTGGATGACCTCCAAGATATTGCTGTCATTTGGGCAATTAATCTTGAATTAGGAGTCCCTGAGGAAGGAATTTTCCTCTATCCCTAGAATCAGCCCTCTGGCTGCCTCTCTAGCTGTAAATAGGAATATAATGTTTGTAATTATAAAATAGCTCTCTTGACTTGATTTCTGATGGAATATCCATGTAATTGTATGACATCACAGATCCTGAAACACTTGCTCCTGCAGGAATTGTGTTTCCAATCATAATTTTTTCAAGACGGAACAGAATCCTATTTATTTTTTCCAGTGTTTTAGTTTCTTTGGTTACCTGCAATTCCTCACTGCCTCTGCCCTAACACTCTGTGTGTTTTCCATTTTAGGCTCTTTCTTTCCTGCAATCAAACCCCCGGACACACTTTTTAAAATAACATTTTGGCTGGGATATTTAAACAGCTGCATCAACCCCATCATCTATCCATGCTCAAGTCAAGAGTTCAAGAAGGCGTTCCATAACGTCCTGAGAGCTCAGTGCCTCCTGAGGAAGCAGCCAGCAGTGAAGCAAACCCCCAGCTTCAACCTCAACCATCCTGCTGGCGAGGGCATGGAGAGTGGCAAAGGGGTGGTCCGGATCCCTGTGGGATCAGGAGAAACCTTCTACAAGATTTCCAAATCAGACGGCGTCTGCGAGTGGAAGATCTTCTCTAGCGTGCAGGGTGTGCCCACCAAAAACGCCGTTTGCAAAGACTGCAGGGCTGCTAAAGCCAAGAGCAAAGGGTTCCTGCAGGAATGCTGCTGTGCAGGCACTTCAGGGAGCCTCATCCGTGAGAACTGCAAAGTGCCAAGCGCTAAAATCCACTCAGTCTCCCTGAGCGAGAGTGGGGAGGATGTATGAGCAGCTGGGTGCAGCAGGCTGGCAGTTTGGGGGCTTAATGGGATGTTGCTCTTTTTATGGGGAGGTGGGAATAGGTGTGATTGTTGAAAGGATCCAGGAATAAACAGGGGAAACAGGGCCAGATCTTTAGAGGAAGGATGTCTGTGAGTGCTGGGAACATGAATGGAGCCCCTCAAAGATAGAGGATGGTATTCTGAGGGTCCAGCATCTGCCAGATGTTTCCTTGGCATTAAAGAGTTTTATCCCTCAATTCTCCTCCTTTAAATTCCCACTGCTGTCATTTAGGGGCAGTGGAAGAGAAAGTGAGAACCACAAAGAGCCTGTGATGGTTTCAGCCTCGACACTCTCCGGCAGCTCCACCTTCAGAGCCATTTTGTGATTCCACCCCTCCCCATAAAGCCAAACCTCACCTGTGCATTTCAGTCAACTCCACTGCTGAGGAAAACCTGATCCAAATGACTGAACTCCACCAAGCTTCAGAGACCAAGGAGAACTTTTCTTTTTTTGTACAATCAGCCTCCCTAATCTCCACACCGTACCAAATGAAAATTTGCATGTGTCCCTCGTTTGTTCAGACGATCCGTGTGCCTTGATGCAGAGCTAATAAAACTCAAAACTAGGTAAGTTCTTATCAAACAAGGCTCAAAGCACTCACTTGCATTCATCCTTTTGTTTTTCATCTTCTGAGTGCATCAGGAACCTGCTGAAAGGCTCAGTAATTCTGTGCTCAATAGCCACAGTGCCACAGTCACTGGAAAAGCTCCAGATCTTTCCTGTCTCCCTGCCCAGTGTTTTGCTGCATTCATTTTCCCAACTCCTTCAAGCTGGGAAGTAACCAAGTGCTCAAAGCTTTCTGTGAGATCCTGAGATCCTCTGGAGTCAGGAATTTTCCCCTTGTTCTAAGCAGAGGGAGTTAAATTTTAAAAGGCTTAAGGACATCCATCCCCATGAGAAAGGGCCACCCCTTGGGAATTTGGGAGCAAAGAATTTGGAAGCATGTTATATTTTAATACAGCTAATCCAAATAAATAAATAAATGAGATGGACAGCATCTGGAAGAAATAGTGGGAGGAATTCTCTGCGCAATATTAGAAATAAGCAGCTCTTGACATAGCTACTCCTGAGCCTGCCAAGAATTCAGCTCCTTGAAACAACACATGAGCCCCTACTCTTTTCTGTGTCCACTCCTGTGCTGAAGATCCACTACTTTGAAAAGGGAAATGGCTCAAGAATCATTATCATACAGCAGGGTCTTGAAACAACACCTTGGAGGTGTTGATGAGAAATCATTGCTTATCTCTCACTCAGTGTTAAGTCCCAATGTCAAGAGGATTTGTCTCCTGTGTCTTTTATTTATGCACTCCCAGAACACAAATCTGTCGCATGATCCCAGTTTTAGCTTAAATAAGAAATCCACCTCACACTTAAGGTTCTTCAGCCTGAGAATTTGAAGCTAAAATTGTGGAAATACCATGTAAGAAAATATTCTTATGGTGCTTCAAGCCAAGAGCAGAAGGAGAAAAGCTGCAAATCTCATAAGAAAGTCACGTGAGACTCATGGCCAAGTTTTCCAGTATAAAAGGGTTCAGACATGTATTTGGACAAAACCTGAATTTTGAAACATTTTGAAAAAACACTCCTTAAATTGAGCAAGACTGGCAGGATTTAAAGTATTCACAGCACAGTCTTGGTCCCAACCCTGTCTTATTCGACAACCAATATTTGTTTTATGACACTAAGACCCTTTTTGTCATCTCTTCTTTGGAACTGTGAGATTTACACAGGGCTGCTAGAGTAATTTCAGATTTATTGAGGTTTCACGGTGTCAGGCAAGGAGTTGTTGTGGAGCTACACATGGAGGCTTCCACAGGTGGATTAATTTAACTCCAGAGCAATTCTGATGCAGCAATATAATCTGACCCTGTACGATGAAGATAAATAAGTCAACCTGCTGCTGGCAGTGTCATGATGGACACGGTTGTCACACAGTTCTCCTGCATGGCAGAGACAGAGGTTGGAATAATGAAGTCTTGGTCTCATCTTCATCCTTTTTTTTTGTCACCAAACAGATTCTAAAGAACCTCTCTGTGTCCAGTGACTCTGAAAAGCTCCTAGTCCTCAGCATCAGGTGAGCCTGATCCCAGCCACACCTCTGCTGCTGCCAGGTTTGTCAGCAACAGCAAACCCATAATTTCTTTGGCTCCCTCAGAGAATTTCTGCAGGAAAACTGCCCTGTTCCCTTGTTGCAAGAAGGGTCGTTGGCACTTGGCATTTTGGTGGATATTTGGACTGAGAAGTCTCAAAAACCACAGAAGGCGCTCTAGGAAACACAGTAAAAAAAAAAGGAGTGCAGATTTAAGCAGACCAGTTTTTGCTGTTATTTAAAGAGAACTTGGCACTGGTGAAAGAGCTGCAGTCACAGAGGCTAAACGTGTCTGTCTGTCTAAAAGCATGAACAGGACAAGAGGTTTTCCCAGAAGCTGGTCATCAATCTTCACTTGCAAAACCTTCCCAGCATCAGGATTCTGTCATGTGAAACCTGGCAGGAGCAGAGAGCAGAGATCAGAGAGTGGCCAGATGGGAAGGGAGAACAGTGGAGTGCCAGGAGTTCTCCTCAAAGCCACATCCACTGACCCACACTGACCTGGCAGTGGATGTGTCCTGCCTGAAACCTCGGATGATGGCTCTGACATCCCACCATCCTCTCCCAACAGGGTTTTCTGTTGGCAGTGACAGCCAAGATTTCCATGTTGGGTGGAGCACAGTCTCTCCTGCACAGAGTTGAGAGCTGGAGCATCACAGAGATGACTCTTAATTGGCACAGCCTGAGGTGAAGCAGATCACCAATCCCTCTTCATCCCAGGGCAAGTAAAGTCCAGTTTCCACACTCAATTCAGATACATTCTCTGATGTTTTTGAGGCATCCTGTACTTTGCAAGATTTTTCAAATCCAAAATATTTTAAATTCTGCCCACTATCCAAATAAATGCCCTTCCATTTTTATATTCTTTATTTCTCTCTGCCAACTCCAAGGATAAATTGTGCACTGTGTAAAAGAATATTCTCCTTTCCCAAGCCTTAATGTTCTGGAAATCCATAGCATTGAAAAGAAGAAAGATTAAGGCAGGAATATTTCTTGCTTCTCTGCTTGGAGTAAGCAAATGGATTTCACAAAGCTTTTTTACAAAATTTCCCTGCCTGACCTTTTCAGTTTTCTGAAAGGCAACACTGACAGGCTGCAGCACCTTATACTGATTGAAGTCAGTTAAAAAATATCTTCATGCTTTGCTGAAGTGCCCAGTTCTAGGTGTGCCTGTTGGCCTTGAGCTGCTGTTGCTCAGTGGGGTTTTATCAGGCACTGCATTTTAAAATAAAGTTACTGAGGCTCAGAGCAACTCCATGATTCATCCAGCGAGCTTTCAGCTGTCCCAGGCTCAATCCGCGCTGGGTAATTAACTCCACATCCTACCCAGAGAAACCTTGATCTTCTTTCCTGTCTTAGTATGGCTTGGATAAGGAAGACAATGTTCAAAACTAACTCGAGGGGACAGGCTGTTGACACCAATTTCCCCTGGATGATCTCTTCTGACAGCAGAGCCAAAGAGGAAAGCCAGTTGGTGTTCAAAGTGCTGCACTTAGCTCCAGGCAAATGTGGGACCTGCACCAGTGTTACCCTTTGCCAGAAGGAAGAAAATCCAACAGGTCGTGAGACAGCTGCCTCACAGCAGCATCTGCTCTCTGCCTGCACCTCTCACACACTCAAATATTTATGGAGCTATTTCATATATGACAGTGCTACAAAAAACACAAGACACTACAGGGGTAGCCTGTGGTGCATTAAAATAGAGACCTGACCCCAGCTTGGCAGATGAAATCGAATCTCTGATTTCCTGGGAGGAGGTGGAGCACTTGTCTTGGGGATTGGAGTGAAATGTCATTCCTTCTCTGCAGAGCACACTGCATATTTCTCATGCTGACAGAGAAGGAGAAAATAGCAAATGTGTGCTAAGGGGAAATTAATTGCTGAGGAGGAGAGGAATGGATGGCAACCATCACGTGAGAAAGAACGTATCTGTCAGTCCCACAGAGGGCTCAAAGCTCCCCTTAATGAACATTTCCCTCTCAGTGCAACACTGGGCTCAAACCCAGAATGAGCAACGGCCTCTCCTTTATCCTCATGCTAACATCAGGGTCTTTTTTAGAGTCAAAAACCTCCACATGTCAATAGTGAAAATAAACATAATTTTACAGTGCTCAATGTCTCGTCCAAAGAATGAGACTTTCTTGCATTAATCCAGATTTCTTATCAGCTGCCAAAATTCAGCCCTAGTAAACCATTTTCTGAAGTGGGAAAACACAAACCTGCCAAGCATTTCAGCATATTTCCACTTTCAAAGTAAGTCCACTCAGCCAATGACAGAAAACCTCCTTGAATTTCACTGAATACTTAATTCTTCCTGACAGTACAACTGTGGGAATTGTATACAAGCTGATTTGGGCTTTTTTGGGAGCTTTTTTTTTTTTTTTTTTTTTTTTTTTTAATTTTCTTCTTCCTGCAGCAGCTTTTTGCCTGCATGTTGTACAAGTTTGGCTGGTTCTAAAAGATTTCTTCTGAAACAGGTACTGCATTTTCTCAATGTGGTATTCCCGTGTCATTGAATTTTCTACATGCTGTTTTCCAGCTTTATCATATTTGAACAGTTCATGCTGGTAATTTCCTGAACAAAATACTGAATGTACATGAAACCTTGCTAAGGTGAACAAATAAATTATTGGGGGGGAATGTGTACTTCGGGATATGTGAGCTGTAAGTCTGGTGGTTGCTTTTTTTCTCCAAATTATTCATACAGTTTTGTCTTCTCCCTTTCAACAAACATTTTAGGCAGAGGATCAGGTAGAGATTTTTCCCAATACTTCTGATTTTAGTGGGATTTAGAAGGAGCAAGGTGCAAAGCGAATAAAGGAATTAAACTTATATTTCTACAGTAAAAATTTGAAATTCTTATAAAAACTTTGAACAGTTTCATTTGGCACGCAGGTCCTCACTCTGCTCTTCCAGCTTGCTTACAGTAAAACATCAGGTCCCAGATGAAATCCAGCTCATTTTGCTGTATTCCTTATAAACAAACACCAGCAGAAAAATGCTCATCCACTGCCTCGAGTGAAACCCTGGGAAATTTCATCCAGGGAAACACTGGAGAAACCTTTAAATGAAAAAAACAAACAAAAAAAAAAACCAAAACTCACCAAACCAAAATCAATCCCCAGTTGCCTCCCCTGCTTCTTCCACAGATCTGTTCGCTTTCTGGATTAAAATATGCATTTATCCTGAATAATTTCTTGCTGCAGTAGAGTCTATGAGCTTCAGGAAAGAACCAGGATTTGGTTTTTAATGGACACAGACCCTGCTCTAAAAAATTCCATCCTGAACTTACAGTTGGCCACAAAACCTGTTGCAAAAAGGAATAACTTGGAGTGTCAGAATGCCCTTGTGACCACCGGATTTGCTGTCAGATAAAAGAATTTTTAGATAAAAATATGCATTTTTTGCTTGGCTTTATAATTTAAATCTAGTTCAGGTAAGATTACACATCATCATCATTAGTCTTGGTAATGTGGCTGCAGGTCCTTCCTTGTATTACAGGTTCCCCTCCCTTGCTGGATCCTGCCAGGTGAGGAGAAGAAGGAGTCACATTTATCTGGCAATTTGGATAAGGATTCTGGGATTAGGGATAACCTTAGGGATAAGGATTTTCCTAACAGGGTAGTGAATTTTTGACCTTACACAAGTCACCACTTTTTCAGTGTCCAGACTTCCCTCTGTGCAACGGGTGTGATTTATCCCAGCTGTCCCAGGAATGCTGAGTCTCATAAAACACCATCAATGACTTTGAAAAACTGACATCTGTCAGGGAAAAAAATCAAACATTTTGGTGTATTTGTTGAATTTCACTACAAGGACATGAATTAATCAAATTCTGCTTGTGCTTTTTTTGCCATTGATTTACCCCTTTCTGGCTCCTCAGATTTCTTGGATACTTTGCCCACCCATGGGTGAAGATGGCACTGCTCCATTTCCCAGACAGATTCTGCTCTCAAGTCCATTGAGGGTTTTTTCATCAAGAATTAGACCTCTAGAGAAATTCTATAGTAGTTTTAATCATGGCCCCTGCAAGATAAAAATCTTTTGTTTTGCTAATCGAGCTGCAGGCAAAGGTCAAAGCAGTTGGGAGTTTTACTGAGATTCAAACATTTCTAACACAAGGGACACCGTGCTGGCAATTACAGGAGAAATAAACATCCAGTTTTTCATTCAGCTGCTTATTGGCCTAATGCTGTTGAGGTTTCTGCAGTAAATTTCTGTTGAAACTGTGTTTGTTTAAATCCAACAGTTCATATAATGAATTACTAGACAATTACCAGACCTGGATTTTTATCAGGAGCTGTAGAAATGTCAGAGTGACTGTGGAAAAAAATGTTGGGGTTTTTTTTCTCTCCCTGATATCAGCATTAACACCAAGATTCCCCAGTTTTGGCCTGGGAATGCAGCTGGTCTTTTGTATGAAAGAAATTAATTTGGAGCAGCTTTGTGGACAGGCCACCAGTGATGTGACACTGCTGGTTTGGTTTCTCACTATAAGGAATCAGCTCCATCAGGGACAGATTCCAGATACAGTCAGAAATGCTCATTTAATCTGATAATTCATCTCCCAAAGCAAGGGGAACCTGCACAATTTGCAACAGGGAGATGGGTAAGAAATTCTGCATAAACATTTCTAAGAGTTTAATTGAAATCATGAAAAGAGAGGCAAAAAAAAAAAAAAGAGTGGGATTTGATTTCAGCTAAGAATTGTTCCCAAATACAATTTCACACTACATCTTTTAGCTTTTACAGTTTGTTACAACTGAAGTGCTCTGTTATGTTTTGAACACAGTACATGATGGATAGAAGTTTTCTGGGTATGTTTTCTTGTTCTTTGGCATTTTCTTCCTTCTCTATATTTTGGCAAAATAGAGAAAGGGGAGAAAAAAAAACCCAGGAAAAAAATTAATGCCTCCCATAACGAAAAGAATGAAGGGCTGATTCTGTTTCCCCTCAACCCAATTAAAAATACATGTTGAAACAGATCCAGCATTCCTTATCCATACTGAGCATTCAGTCACAAGGAGCCCCAGGACAGTTTGCTTCGGAATTACCTCTAGCTTCTCAACTTGAAGCCGGAGAATTCCTGATTAATGCAAACACAATCTCAATAGAACAACTGCCAGCAATTAGGAAACCATTTCAGTGGAAAAGTAGGCAGAGTGAAGCCAACTCAGCATCACATTGTCCTTTGTGTGCACACCCAGAGCCCATCGAAGCTTAGCCCAGAGTTCAGTGTCTGAAGGCATTTGCATAGCTGAGACTGGAAAAACTGGGGGCAAAATATTGCCTGAGAGGAGTAGGAATCTCTCAGCTGATCCAGAGGGTTATTTCAGAAAATGGAGTTTTGTATGAGATATATTTTCACACAGAAAAACCTACCCTGAACTTGTTGACTAAGAGCAGCATCCACCTGATCCTGCACATTCCTAACAGGTTCTTTCACTCCTTCAAAGCAAAGGGAAGAGACTGTTGGATGGCTTCATCAAATACCTCATTTGTTGATTGTTTCCTCCCCATGGACAACCCTAATCTCACATTTGACCGTGGCTCTGCAATTTTCCTTTCCTTCCCGACAACAACGCCTGATTTTCCTTTCCTCTCCTGGTGGAGCAGGACCAGGCTGTGGAAAGTGGGGGTTTCTGCAGCTGCATCCCTGCTGAGGGACGAGTTCTCCATTGGGTGACACCCAGGAGACAGACCTCACATCTCAGAATTCTTTCTCAGGCTTAAGCTCACAGAAAACTGGGCTTCCCCAGGCTTAATTCTACATAATACTGCTAATATTAGTCCTGAACTGTAGGAGGAAAGGGGAGCAGACAGCCAGTCAGTAACAACTGCTGAGCCCACCTTCTGCCCATTTTTCCTGTTAAACCTTCCCAGGAGCAATAAATGAGAGGAGTGAAGTATATTTGGGCACAATTACAGTCTCTGGCTAGTGCAGTATTTCCCTCCCATACTCCTGAGTTTTTCACCAGCTCCTCAGGAATGAAAACTGCTGCAATTCCACTTGTGCTCAATGAAACCCACAGCAGTATTTCAACCCAGTTACGGCTGTGTCATATTAAAGGGTTTTGTTTTGCTGCTTGAGAATTCTGTATAACTAAAAAGCCTTTTTTTTTATCACCATCCACA
Source organism: Chloebia gouldiae (assembly GCA_003676055.1). NCBI lineage: Eukaryota > Metazoa > Chordata > Aves > Passeriformes > Passeridae > Chloebia > Chloebia gouldiae. The sequence continues at coordinate 662,230 of QUSF01000095.1, read as the reverse complement.
ACCACACTGTGATGTTTGGTGTTGACACAAAGCTGAAGAGCTGCTACCTGCTCCTTCCCCCATTCCAGCTGCAGAGATGGAGGCAGCTGGCAGCAAGAAAAGCCTTCTCAACAAGTGACTTCTTTGCCAACACTCCCTTCCTCCAGTTGTGATGCTTCTTCATCATCAACTCGCTGTCAGAAATCACTCTGAACTACTTTGAGGTGAAACATTTAGTATTTATTAATGACTTAAGGAACAGTATTGGTGTTTATTGACCCCCTGCCTCTTAAGCCAAGTATCCCCTCTGTTGGCAGCTCCCATGATTTATCCTTGAAAGAGGCTGAACTCCAGCTCAGGGACTCCAAAATGCTACTTCAGTTTCAGGAATGTTCTGAGTTTCCCCTGAGAGCCATAAAAATCTCAAAGTAATGGTGCTATAACCGGAGCTGTGGTGAGGGAGGGGGCATGAGGGAGGAGCACTGCCAAGGTTTAAAAGCATTTCTTTCCTTGGAAAATGGAGGACAAATTTAATTATTGTTAAAGCCAGGGATCACTAATTAAACCCCCAAAAGCAAAAGACACCAAATCTCTGCTAATATTTTTTAAATTTAGTTTTAATTCTAAAAATTAGAGAAAATCAGCTATTTTGGAAAAGAGAACTTCTTGCACTGGCTTTTTATAGTTTGAGGGTGCCCAGTCCAGCATTATCCCATCCCTGAACTCCAATGGGGTTGTATAAAAGGGATTTCAGGAGGAGCTGTTCCCATTAGAAAAACAGGTATTCCTGAAAGAAATGTCCTGGTGTGCAGAGAGAACACAGCCAGCACTGCAATGAGCAGCCTGTCCCAAAAATATTTACAAACCCCCAAGATTTTGTTTGTATTCAAGCTCTGAAGTTCTCACGCTCATTGTGCACTCAACATGTGGTGGATGTTTTATAAAAACCCATCTTTTCCTTATGTATTTAATTATCCTGTGTGTCAGCTGACCTGCAAGAAACCCAGTTTTCTCAAAAATCATGAAAGAGATCCATTTCAGAGATGAGTGGGGGCTGTTTGGGCATTGCTGTTAGTGTTACTGTTGTGACACCATCAGTGACTGCTCTCAACATTAACCATCCTGTGATTCTGTGATCATTATCTTTATTATTGCTATTATTCTTTTTCCAATTCCCTTGGCCTTACATTTGTCTACACTCCTAGAAAACTGATTGTTTTCTGCTTGCAGTGTTACTCTGTCAGAGCCCCATCAGAATAATCACAGAGAAAAAGTCCTTTTCATTCTGGTTTTTTTAGTACATAGTTCAGGCACTGCTGCCTAGTGCCCTGCACGGGGGCAGCTGAATTTCACCACCCAACTCAAAGTGTTTCTGCTATTTTTCCTAATTTTTTCCTCCTCTCCAGACTATTTATCTACTTCAATTACTCCATTACTGTTTATCTACTTCAAAAAGTACTTTTGCTGCTACCAGATATCACAAAATATGAAGGCGAGAATCTAAAATTTTTGTTTGCTGCTGTTTCCTTTGTGGAAAACAATATTTCAAGCAAGTTCAGTAAAACAAGTAGCTTGTCAGGGTTCAGGTTGGTGAAGCAGAAGTGGATTTGGAGTACTCAGTGCAGGAAGAACTCGTGCCAGTTCAAACAGGACAAATTCACATCCCCAAAAAGTCTGTGCATTCCCATCAGCTGTGTGAGGAGTTGTATGAGAATTTATAGTGTGTATGAGAAATTATATAGAATATGAACAGCCAAACCCCTGCCAACGCAGAGGAAAAGGAACATGTACTTATTTATGAGCACCGAGCCCAGACCCATAAATTGCCTCCTCCTTTTGCCAAAAGCACAGGTTCCGTGGGGTTGTTGTTAGCAAGTTATTTCCAGGCACTTCTATGCCTTAAACTCTGCTGTTATGCCCAAGGAACATTTGATTGGGAATTCAGCTGCCTGATTCTGAATGCATGACACATACCTCAAAGAGAGGCAGTTAAATTAAATCACAAGGCTTGGTTGGGTTGTTGTTTCATTTGTGACATGCCTGCTTTGTCTACCCAGGAAATATCTGACTATAAATCTCATCCCAAGCTATATTTCCATATGGATCTGGACATATTGCATGGTTTGACACTGGCCAAATGCCAGGCGCCCATGAAGGTTTGCTCACCTTCACTGGTCATGGTTGGGCAGAGGAGAGTGAAACAGGGCTGGGGGTGGATTTGCCCAGAGGAGCTCTGCCTGCTCCATCCCTGAAGTGTCCAAGGCCAGGCTGGATGGACTCAGACTCTGGTCTAGTGGAGAACGTCCCTGTCCATGGCAGGGATGAGCTTTAAGGTCCTTTCCAACACAAACCATTCCATGATTCTGTGATCAGGAGTGGGGCTTTTCCTCTGGGATTTCAACCCTCAGGCTCCATCCTTTGCCACTGCAAGCAGGGAGCTGCTTCCATGCCTAAAACCCAGCACAAGCCAACACATTCCACTAAATTCTGTCCTAAAGCTGCCTTGCAGGCACTTGGCCTTGGATGGGAGCATTAATGAGCTTTGCCAGCACCATTACAGCACCAGGCTGACACAGCTCTTCAGAGAAGATTTAAAACAGAAGTTGCAGGGGTTTGGGTTATGTCCCCTCTGTTGCCGTGGTTGGTTCATAGCACGTTGGGTATTTAGAAAATAAATTTATTATAAATAAAAAGGCCCATTTCCTAGCCAAGTGACAGGTTACAGCAAACCCCAAGGCATATAAATGCCAGGGGCTTTCTGCAGTTTATAAAACCTTGTTTCTAAGTTTATATAAAACATCCTGCTGGCTTTGCTTTGTGTTTTTTAAAGAGCTCCAGGAACCAATCCAAAGAGAGCTGAAATTGATGGAAATCCTATTATTGATTTAAGTAATGTTTTCAGTCCAGGATGGATGAACAGGGAGGTGTCTCCAGCTGGGGATGAAGGGCTTTTGCCTTCTGGTGGCTGTTGCAAAATCAAATATCAGGAAAAACTGCTCTAAAACTGGATTAGGAAAAAAATTTATTTAAATACATTTAGATTTAATATATTTAACGATAATATTTAGCTATAATATATATTACATAAAAATGAAACCTTTTAAATAATTTAAAAATTAATAACTCAACCTGCCCACTCAGAGACTGAGTGACAGAGCTACAGCCCATGGAGGGACATTCTGAGTTTTTCATCTTTTCAGAGTGGCCAGAGGTTGTATTGTTTAATATTGTTCATTTTTTGTGCTGGTAAATGCTTTGCCTGTTAAATAAACAGGGTTTTCCCCCACTTTTCTCCAAGGAAATATTTTCCCAATCCAGCTGGGAAAGGGGCCACTTGAATCTGCTTTCTAGAGGAAACCCTTTGGAGGTTTTCTCCCAAATTTGCTCTAAACCAGAGCACTGAGGCTGTAAATCCCCATCCAGGCTCATCTTTCTTTACCATAAGTAATAACAATATTTATTGATATTTATTTATGTAACAAAACCAATTAACAATAACAATAAGAACAATAAATACCTGTTGGGATCACATTTCCAATTCATCATTTTTCACCATGGCCATGTTTATACACAAGCAGGGACCTCTCCAAGCCACACTGGGCCGTGCCATTGGTTGCCTTGGCTGACGCAGGGGTGGCCAAAATTTTAAGCTTTAATTTTTAAGGATTGGCCAATTTTTTAAGCTTTACAAGGAGCTGTGTGTTCACACACGCACAGAGACCCACACAGCAGCCACCATCTGAGTCCTGCCCCTCCTTTTGGGCTGGTTGGTGCCTCTTGAACCAACACTGCAACCAAGACAGTCCCTCTCTACTTTTGGCTGTCCCACACTTATTTTGGGATGCCAAGAAGGAATTTTCCCCTCCATTTTCATGGTTTTGCTTGTCTTTAACCTTCTGTCCTGAAAATCCTGATGCAGAAACATCCCCTCCCTCCAGCATCTTCAAGAAAACCAATCCACGTTCAGGGGAGAAAGAGAATCTGCCCGTGGGTTTCCTCCACAGAGCATGGCTCAGGCCCATCATGGTTTGTGGTTTATTTCAGGTACAAAACCCAGCCAGTTAGAGGATTGAGAGGTAACTTGGGGGGATAATCCAAGGGGAACAGCTCTGGCCAGTTTGGGAGTCTCTCTGCAGCACTGCTTTGTGCCTGTTGTGGTGGAAAACTTCCTTGCAGAGCAGCAGCCTCGTCCCTTCCTTGATTTCTACCCAAGGTTCCCACACAGCAGCACAGGCTGAGGAACCAGATGAGTAAAATTGAATTTGAACACGAAGGAGGGAGAACATAATCCTTGGAGTAATTTATGAGGCACGTGTACAGCTGTTATTTATAGATCTCGAGGAGTGGGGGGTTCACATTGTCCTCCACCATTTGGAAGTTGAGTGGTACTTGCAAAAAATAAAATAAAAAAATATCCCAAACCCCAAAAAGCCTTCTTCACGAGCCCATTTTTGAGTATTAATCCTGAGAACTCAGAATTTCTGTCATCAAGTCCTCAGAAAGACTATTCCTGCTCTGCTCCAAGAACTTAGGGCTTGAAGGAAGAAGGGCTTGATTAAAGCTCTCATCACAGTAAATCAATGGTAGCTCAGGGAAGAGAGGTCCCTTCCCTCCCCCTTCCAGAAAAACTTTGCTGCTGGCATTGATTGAGGATTTTTGCCAGAAAAACACAAGTGAATAAAAAGTTCTCACTGGGGTGCTGAGTCCTATCCGTCACGAGCTGGAACATTTTTATTCACATGCCTCCAATGTTATTTTGGGAGAGATTGATGAATTCAGGTGCTGTAAAAATAGTCTGTTGCAAACAAACAGATCTCTCCCTGGCACACTGGAAGGAGGAAGGGTGTCACCTGCAGGGACACAACCTTGGGAACACGGGGAGGGTGAGGAGGGGCTGGGATGGAATTCCCAGAGCAGCTGTGGCCATCCCTGGATCCCTGGAAGTGCCCAAGGCCAGGCTGGATGGGGTTTGGAACAGCCTGGGATGGTGTCCTTAATTAGAGGAGGGAGGTTGGAAAATTAATGGTGATCCCTCCAAGCCTCCTGTGCCAGAAGGGCTCATCCCCATGCCTGATTTGTGAGTTTTTTCACTGTGTTTCTTACACTATAAAACTCCCAGGAGATTTTATTGTAAATGCAGGAGAAACCAGTGGGAAGAAATGACGATGTCTGACTCAATTCAGAAGGCTGAATGATTTCTTTATTATAACTCTGCTAAAATACATTAATATACTATATAAAAAGAAAGATACTGAAACTACAAATGACTTTCTCTATCTCTAACACAACTCATGACCCTCTCTGAGAGCCCAGCCCCAGGTGGGTTGGATTGGCCATCAGGCTCAAACAATCCTCACCAGAATCCAACCAAGCCATCAGCCCAGGGAAACAATTCTCCAAACACATTCCACGTGGGAAAAGCAAGGAGCAGAAATAGAAATTGTTTTCTCTTTCATTTCTCTCCGTGCACCTCTGTGAAAAATCCTGAGAGGGAGAGAAATGTGCTTGCCACAAGATTTTAAATTGTCTGCTAAACCCTGGTCACGTCCCCCATGGGCTCGCCCCTGCACCCAAGCAGCAAGGCTGCTCTGAGTTGTCAGAGGAAAAGACAAAATAAAACTGGATTAAAGCACACATGTGGGATATTATTTCATTACACCACTGGCCCAGAGCCTGGGAAAGCTTGATCCTACCACCAGCCAGGCTTTATGGAGAACAGGGAATCAGAGGGCAGCAAACCACACCAGTTTCTGGAGAGCTTTGGTCAATCCATGGATAATTTTGGTCTCAGCTGCTTGAACAGTTTTGTAAAAAAATCATGCAAGAATCTGTATAAAATCCTGTGTGGGGGGCTCTTATGGGCTCTGATGGGGACAATCTCTTGTAAAACTTGCTGCAGAATTCCGTGTATAAATTTAAAAATGCTGTGAAAAACAGCATTCCCTATTATACTTCCAGCCAAACTTGATGGAGGGTTGTGGGGAAGGGGGTGAAAGAGGTTATTTCAGATGTGCCCGAACCAGCATTTTTCTAATCCAGGATAATGTGAAATATGGCGGGTTTTGGTCTTGAAAAGCATCATACAAAAATGCCAAGGCCTCTATGCTTTGGAAAGCAGCGATGCGAACATGAGGGAAAACAAGAGCCTCGGGAACAGAACAAAAACTCGATTTAAACACGGGTATCTGGTGCCCTCCTGTGGGAATGAGAGGAGCAAATACGGAGTGGATTTAATGAGCAGATCCTTCTCTGCTCTGGAGCCAGGCTGGGAGAGCTGAGGGTCTTCACCTGAAGGGGAGAAGGATCCAGGGAGAGCTCAGAGCCCTGAAGGGGCTCCAGGAAAGCTGGAGAGGGACTGGGGACAAGGATGGAGGGCAAGGACACGGAATGGATGCCCACTGGCAGAGCGCAGGGTTAGGTGGGATTTTAGGAAGAAATTGTGCCCTATGAGGGTGGTGAGGGGCTAGGATGGGTTTATCAGAGAAGCTGTGGCTGCCCCTGGATCCCTGGAAGTGCCCAAGGCCAGGTTTGAGCAGCCTGGGACAGTGGGAGGTGTCCTTGCCCATGCCAGAAGCTGCCTGCAATAAATCCAAACATCAAAGAATGTGTCCCAGACACAAACTGCCCCCACCTCAAACTCCTGCTGCCCTGACAGTCCCAAGGGAGCCCTACAAACTGACACCAGGAACCTGGGCTGGCGAGTTTTTTTTTCCCAGGGAAAAATGGCATTGTTTGTGCTCAGGGCCCTGTGTTTTCAAAAAATCCGAGGGTGGGACTGGGTGAGTTTTGAGGTTCCTTCCAACCCGAACCTCTCCATGGTTCCCTGATACCAGTTGGTATCATTCCATCATTCCACGGAACACAGCCCCAGGAGGTGGGGGAAGGATGGCTCCAGAGATGAGCCCCCAGATCCCACAGAACAGCCCCACACATCTCAGGCCCACACATCTTCTTTTTTTTTGTGGGAATGCAGAACAAGAACTGATGGCAAGAGATGCAAAGTAGGCCAGTTCAGATCAAAAGCAGAGAAAAATGAACCATAAAGATGATTAACTGTGGAATAAATTACCAAGGGATTTCCTACCATTTGACATTTTCAAGCCAACACTGCAAAGCACTCACCAAGTTTTAGTGGTTAATGGTCAAAAAAAATGCTTGTGGAAAGAACGACACTCAAGCACAGAGTGGTAAATCCACAGCTGGAGTGCCAGAGCTGGAAGTCAGTCACAGCTTACAAGAATTAGCAGAGAGCATCTCTTCTGTCCTGGGTTACAGAAGAGAAAAAATAATTTCCTCTAATTGCTTGCTTTATCTCTTTAGTGAAGGGAATTTTGTCCTGCCCCTTGCCATGGGCAGGGACACCTGCCCTTATCCCAGGTTCCTCCAGGCCCTGTCCAGCCTGGCCTTGGACACTTCCAGGGATTCAGGGGCAGCCACAGCTGCTCTGGGAATTCCATCCCTGCCCCTCACCGCCTTCACAGTGAGAAATTTCTTCCCAATATTCCATCTACCCTACCCTCTGGCAGTGGGAGGCCATTCCCCCTTGTCCTGGCACTCCAGGCCCATGTCAAAAGTACTTCTCCAGATGTTTTGAAAGTTTGGGGGTTCTTTGATGCAATATATTAATGGTAAAGTTTATAACTTGCTCTGTACCTGATTTGAGACAAGTGTCTCAAAGTGAGGCCTTAACAAGAGAGCACACTCAGGTGATTCATAACTCTTTAACATTGAAATACCCTCCAATATATGAATATAACCAACAGGATGTAACAGTAATCATAAGCCCTGTGCATTTTCCACATTTATTACATGCTACATCATTCCCGAGATGATCCATGTGCCTCGAGGGAGCTGAACCTTTACCTTTCCCCATGTCTTGCTGCCACCTGATGGTGCTGAGCAAAACTAGCAAATTTGGGGCTAAAAAAAAAAAAAAAAAAAAAAAGAGGAAAACAGATCCTAAAGCTTCTATAGTATAGTGACATTTATTGCTCTGCCACCAAGGGATAAATCAGGCTGCATTGTCCCCACCTGTGATAACTGACAGCTCCTGTTCCAGGTCAGAGTCACATTCCTCACCTACTTTATTTCTTCTCCTTTCAGCCACAGAATACTCCATCCTTAACTGATGTTAAGGTCAGATTAAATCTAATTTGGATTTTACACAATGGGCCGGCAGAGAACCAAATTAGCACCTATTAACGAGCTGTGGGCTGCCAGATCAGGAATTACCTGGATTAAGGGGTTGACCAAATACAGCTATTCCTGTGCTCTGGTGAAGCAGCAAACCAGGGCTGCCCCACTGACCCGAACTCCCTGCCTCGATCCCACAGCACACGTTTGGTTTAGATCTGGCTGTTGGCAATCCTCCCTGACCTTAAAACCTTCTCTACTCTGCCAGTTCCAACAGCTTCTCTGAGTCCCTGACATTTATTTCCTCAGGAAAAGGTTTCTTCCATTCCAATTCAGGTACTGGAGGAAAAAAATTAATGATAGAATAAAACCAAGTGGAGGCTCTGCATGTGTGTGTTAACTGAGTACCAGTGCTTCAGGCTGAATGCATCTTTCACTGGGATATTATGGTTGGGATTAGCTGATAAATCTCATATAGAGCTACCCACCAACCCTGCTTCATGTCACCTGACTGCACAGATAGCAATATTGAATTTAAGATGTGAGTAGCCAAATAACAGCAGGTCACTGGTGCCAGAGCCAGGATCCTCATGTTGACCAGGGGTCTCTGGGGATCACCACTGAGCCCTTCACAGCAGATAAGAAGGAAAAGCCACTCAGTGGGGTGCTGAGTTTAAAGCTGTGTGGAGGAAGCTCAGCACATTTCACAGAGCGCCCCAACATTTGGGTTTGTTCAGATGAGGAACAAGAGCAAAAACTTCTCACAAAGTCAGTCACAAACTTCTGCTGTGCTCAGATTTGGGGGAAGATCCCCCAGAGGGTTGAGCTGGTGGGTCTGGGGATGCAACATCCAACATTCTGAGCAGCTGACAGGGAAGCTTGTCCCTGTGACAGGGAAATCCAACCACCACCACGCCAAGTTCTGCTGGTGGCTTTCCTGTAAAACCCAACGACCACCACAGGAAGCTCCACTGGTGTTTTTCCTGTAAAACCCAACAACTATTACCCCAAGTTCCACTGGTGTTTTCCCTATAAAACCCAAACATCACCACCCCAAGTTCCACTGGTATTTTCCCTGTAAATCCCAAGCACCACCACCCCAAGTTCCACTGGTATTTTTCGTGTAAATCCCAAGCACCACCACCCCAAGTTCCACTGGAGTTGCTCCAGCCAGCTCCAATTCTCCCCACTCAGCTGCTGCCAGTGGCTCCTATTTACTCCTCCTTTTTTCACCATTCCTTGGCTGGCAGAGGGTCCAAGCAGATCCACACGGCGGGGCTGAGAGCAATGCCAATACTTTTACAGGCTTTTGCTCACATTCCATCAGTGATCCGTGCAATGCAGAACCAGGATTTTTCAGGCAACTGTCTCTGCTTTGCCAAACGCTGTTTTAAACAAAGCGCCCTCAGTCGCAGCTCGCTTTCTCCACAGGAAATGACTCCACGGCCCATCAATTCATCTTTACCATCACCAGAGTTCCTCTCCAGCTCTGCCCCTGCACAGCTCCACCTCAGCCTGGTTTTCAGGGCAGTTTGTCCGTGCTGAAGGCAACAGCCCAGAATGCAGCGACACACAACGTGCCCGGACACACAGGTACACAAACTCAAACAACAACATTTTTTCTTTATTAGGAGTTCCCATGGTAATATAACACAGAGTTCTTAAGGAATAAAACACAAGACTTGGGGTTGGGATGGGGGGTTGTTTTTGCCATTGAGACAATGATCAAATATCAGTACTCCTCTTTGTCTACACACATGATCAGCTTTAGCACTTACAGCTCCTCCACTCATGGTTCACAATCACAAATCCAAGGGTTAAATCCAGCTAGTATTAAATCCTACTTTTTTTCTTTTATTATTTTTAGAGCTTCAAGTCACTGCGGTTAATTAATTAACTAAGTCATCGTCTTTTTTTTTTTTTCAGCATTTACATATGACATTCATTAAACAGACACAAAGCGAACGAGCTCTCACAGAAAAAAACATGCTTACATAGCCTGCAAAAAACTTTTTTTTTGTGATTTTTTTTCTTTCCTTTTCATGAACAAATTAAAATTTAACAAGTAATCATGAGTCAGTGAAGGAAAAAAAAAAGGAAGACTTAAGTGAATACTGAAGAGCCGCAAGTGTTTCGTAGAATTGAAACGGATCCACAATTCTTTTTTTTTTCTCCCCAACTCGTTCAAATTGATTTTAACATACAGGTGACAAAGAAAAAAAATTTAAAAATGAAAATAGCTGCAATATATATATTAAGTTCATGGATTACTTAACAAAGTGCAAACTCTTTATGCAAAACTAGAAGACCCAGGAGTTGAACCTAAATGCAAAATGCGTGGAGGAATATGGCAAAGTTTTTCTTAACTTTCATGTTCAAAGGGGCCTAAAGAGTTTAGGTGCTGCAGCTGGGAAGGTTTGGGTAGCTAAAGTAGCTTCCAGACACTTTCCAAATCCCAGCATTGATACCTCATAACAACAAATTCAGTATTTGTTTCTTGAAAGCCTTCATATATATATATATATATATATAGGTTGGTTTTTTTCCTAAAAGAACCTGTAAACACCATTTAAGAAAATACAACTATGGAAAAACAAGGTTGATGGAGATGGCAAAGCATAAAGAGAATGGGAGCAGAAGATGCAGCCAAGTGGCAGGGCAGGCAGACAGTGGAGGCAATGCTGTGGTAATAAAAGCTCTCTGTGCTAAGACAAGTCCTTGGGACTGCTGAGCCCTCCAGGTAAGCCTAAGTAGGGATCTGATGGTGCACGTTTATCCTCCATGTCCCAAAAACAAGAAGCCTCCAGTCCCAGAGCTGCCAGACCTTCCATCCCAGAGGGTGGCTCAACACCCAGACCCTGCTGGCTACCCCAGAGCTGAGGCATTCCTTTAAGGACCACGGATGGAGTCTCAAATCCTGGGCATGTGAGGCTGGGTGGGGACAGCCAGGCCTTCCCACGGGGATGTGCAGGATTCCTGCAGGCCTGAGCAGCTGTGACATTCGTGCAGGAGATTCTCAGCTGCTTGGGACCCAGCCAGCTCTCAGTTACAGCAGCTGGACTTGGGCTGGAATTGCCACAGGTGCTCAGCACACACTCCCTGACTGCCCTTCGAGAGCTAAAGATAAACCCTCAAAGCTTTAAATAACCTCTCCTTGATGGCCAGGGAGGGGGTTTCTGCTACAAAAACCTTTCAAGCAACTGTGTTGCTCTTTGCCCACAGCTCCCTGACCATCCATACCCACCTTCAAGGGCAGAAGAAAAACTAACTGCTACAAACTCTTCCAGATACTCCATCCCAGCAGCTCAGATGGTGTCCAGTTTGCACCAGCTCAAGACATGATGGACTGAAGATCCTGCTCCATGCCCTTACTGCAGCCACGTGACAAGAAATGGCTGGAAAATGCAACTAAGGGACACCTGAAGTACCAGGGTGGCAGTGGCAGTGACACTGGCAGGAGTCTCTTACTTGGATGAGGTTTGGGAAGAACAGGGAGATTCCCAGTTCTCAGATAAGGCTTCGTAAACACAATGATACAAACATATTAAAAACACACACACACAAACATTTAAAAAGAAGTTTCCTCCAGGACCTAATTTGCAGCAAAATCCAGAAGAAAAAAGAAACCAAGGAAAAAGCAAGTGAACAGAACAGAAGTCCCCAAGGATTGTGGCTCACTCGCTGGCTGGGGTGATGTTCTCTGCCATTCCTAGTGCTGCGTCCTGTTTCTCTCTCCTGGCAGCATCTAGTGAGTGACCTCAGAGCTGGTGGTGGAGAATGGTCATGGACAGGCTGGGATTCCTGTCCCTCCGTGCTTGCCTAGCTAATTCTGCTGGAACACAGAACCCTACAGAATATCCAGTTTAAAACCCTTGAACTACTCTTCTGCTTGACATTAAAAAAAAAAAAAGCTTTTTTTTATGCATTTATTTTTCTTTATTTCTTTTTTTTGTGTTTGTGTGTGTCTTGAAGGCAGCTCCTGGGAAATTCACTTTATCCTTCCTTTACTAAAAGAAAGATGCTGAATAGGACAGAGACCATGTATCTCAAATACCCTCTTTACATTTACTCTTTTCATGTCAGAGGTGTCAAAACAGGGTTCATTTCTTTAAACGTGTAAGGGGGCTGAGGGGGGAGGAAGCGTGAGGGGTTGGTGAAGATGAGGAAGGAACCTGAGGGGACTGAAAAGAGGCGCTTTTACTTCAGCCCCTCCCCACACTGGGTGCCCGCAGTAACTGTCACAGGCTCTAAAAGAATCCAGAAGGGTCTCCAGGTGCCCTGCTCCCCCCCAGGAGTACCCAGCGGGCACGGGAGGCGTCTCTCCTTAGCCCAAGCTGGTGATGTTGGCACGGCCGCCCGGCGGGGCCACAATGCGCTGCGTGGTGCGGCGTGGGATGTTGTCATCGATCTGTGCCCCTGTGGGAGAGAGAGGAGGAGTCACCAACACTGCCAGCCTCTAAAATCCATGTGGGTGTGGCACTTGGATGCTGCCTTAATGGCTGGATTTGTTCTGAGAGGGCTCTTCCAGCCTAGACCATCCTGTCTTTGGAGGAAAAGCCTTCACTGGCCCACACTGCTTTAATTCTGCTGAAATCTGTTCTGCATTAATAACAGCTCTGCCCTGAGCACCTGAAGCACCCAGCCCTGCACAGTAAGAGCTGGATGAAGGATTATCCCTTAGCCAGCTTTCCCAGCCCTTTCTATAGTCTGCCCTTCTTGCAACTGCAACACCAGCTGAGAAATCAAATCTTCCACATCCCAGACCCACAGCTGCTCTCAGCTGGCATAGTGTGTCATCTTAAAAGAAAAAGGTTTTTTTGCTATAGCCCCTTAAAAACCAGAAAATTCCCATTTCTAAACACAGTTGGAATGGTCTTAAGCTGAAAGAGGGCAGAGTTAGATGAGATGTTGGGAAGAAATTCCTCCCTATGAGGGCGGAGAGGAGCTGGGATGAAATTCGCAGAGGAGCTGTGGCTGCTCCATCCCTGGAAGTGTCAAAGGCCAGGTTAGATGCAGCTTGGAGCAGCCTGGGACAGTGGAAGATGTCCCTGCCCGTGGCAGGAGGTGGGACTGAATGGGCTTGAAGGTCTCTTCCCACCCAAAATATTCCAGGATTCCATGATCTGCCCTCTCTGAACAGCCAGCCAAGCACTGAGCCCAGAACACACGGGAGTGCTCAGCATTCATGTGACCTCCTGAGAAGAAGCAGGAATTTAGGACAGCTCCTGTACTACTCTTCTTCCTCCCTAAAGGGAAAAGCTCCCAGCTCCCCACAGCCTCTCTCATCCCATCCCCATCCCAGCTCAGAGCATGGGACCACCAACCAGCCACGATTTCAGTACAATAAATCACTCAGCAATTAATCATTGCCAAAATCACATACCAGACAAGCTGAACCCGGACTGGTGCAGGTTCCTCACGGGGGGTGCCTGCTGTTTGGCAGGAGAGGTCTTGGCTGAGGACGCTGGTGTGACAGTTTTGGGTGTCACCGACACCTCACAGACTGGGCCATCATAGAGGCCTCGGGGCACCCCCCTCAGCTCAGCCAGCTGCAGGGAGAGAGGACAACAGTGACTTAAAAACAG
>QUSF01000095.1:633032-643533 GCA_003676055.1 Chloebia gouldiae | reverse complement strand
TCCTTGCTGTGAGGTACTGTGAGCTGGGAACAGGGTACATTCCTGTTTTGGCTCTAGATTTTTGTGCAGGACAAGAGGCCTAGTAATTAGTATGTGATAGGAATGTGCTGTGGCTCCAGCCAGTCTCAAGGGTGCTGTCCTTTAATGATCCAAACCTACCTGCCACTGGATTAAAGGCTCCTGACAGGTCTCAAATGCACCTTATTACTCATCCCCAAAAAGTCAAGCAGTGCTGAGACCAGCAGGGCAGCCCAGAGGAGCCAGGCTGGCTTCAACTGCCAGCCCTGGAGCTGCGACTGGGAAAAATGCAATTATTCCAGCTGAGATGCTGCCCACTGTGATTTATGGGTCAGACATGTATTTCTGTGGGAGGACACAGCAGAAACCAGGGATGTGTTCTCCATGGGGCTACATTATGCCAGGTTGTAATTTTGATAACTTGCAATTTCTTCAAAAGAACAATCAAAGGTAATTGCAAGGAGTGGGCCAGCAGAACCAACACAGCTCAGGAGTTGTCCAGGAGAGGGCAACACTTCAAACACCAAAATAATTTTTTCTCAGAAATTATTCCAGCTGTAAATAAACTTCTTAATTTCTCAACAACTGAGTTCAGTGTCATCTCCCCTGACAGGCAAATTCAGACATATCAAAAGACAGATTCAGTTTTGAAGGGGTGGTATTTTACAGAATCACTTTCCAACTATTTTAGCCTCTTAAAAATAGAACACTGTTCCTTTTAAGCAGTCTGTAGGCTGTGCCTGTGACTCATTAGTCACCAGACAAGAGCATCTGATTGTATCTGGCAGAAGGGAAAGCAGTATAACATATCTGTAATAATAAATTACAATTCTAAATTGCTGTTGAGAGCTTTGATATATAAATGCTAATGCTAACTTCTCCTGGGACCTCTGTGACAGGAGAAACCTGGTGGGTTCTGGGTAGTTTGACTCAAATTCGAGGGTTCCTGGACACATTTTCAGTTCGGCTGTCTTTGGACAGAGAAAAATTAACCCTGCAAAAAACCCAAGCTCAACCCAAAGCATATTCCTGTAATGACTTGAGTGCACAGCAAAAAATGAAAGAGGAATGAAATAAATGTGGCTCCCATCCAGGGCACAGCAGTGTTGCCCGAGCCAGGGGACAGCATCTGTTTTCCAGTGCCTTTAGCTCGAGGGAGAGAACAAATGTGCAGCCAAGCCCTGCCACTCACCCTGCTCCTGGCCTTGATGCGCTTGTAAACGAAGTCAGGGAAGGGTTTCCTGGGGATGTACCTCCCAGAGCCTTCCGTGACGTGGAGATTCCCATCCTCCAGCACGATCTTGCCCTGGCTGATCACCACCAGGGGAGAGCCACGGCACTCCATGCCCTCGAAGATATTGTACTCCAGAGACTGCAAGGAGCAGAAACAGCACATGAGGCAAACATATTCACCCAGCAGGGCTTTAATTAGCCTTCACCTGGCATGCTAATTGACAAAATTTTAAGGACAGATTGAAGCAAACTCAACGGTGCTTACCTGAGTTGTAGTTGCTGTGATTTAAATAAAGGCTGCTCTTAATTATCAGTCTAAGTTTAGGGGTTTAATAATGCAAAATTTCCACTGAAATAAGGTTCATAAAGAATCCCAGAATGGTTTGGGCTGTGAGGGACCTTAAAGTTCATCTCATTCCAAGCCCTGCCATGGGTTGGGACACTTTCCACTAGACCCAGCTGCTCCAAGCCCTGTCCAACCTGGCCTTGGACATTTCCAGGGATGGAGCAGCCACAGCTTCTCTGATGAAGAGAAAAAACAGTTTCAAATGAGAGTCTCCCTGTTTAAATATATTTAATATATTTAGGCACCTATCTCTGGAGGCAGATTTGGGAGCCACAGAAAGCTTTATGTGAGTTTCCTACTAAAAAGAACAATCTGGGGGAAAATCTGTCTTTCAAACCAGTGTTTTGGTTGATGGGTCAGGGACCAAGACAATCTTATTTTATTTTAATGGGATTGCTGATCATCAATTAACTGGATTGGAAACATCACACTGTTGAAAAAAAGGCAAGTCTGAAAGAAATCACTGCAAATGTGAAACACCCTGGAGTGAGATGCACTGCAACCATGTCATTTGGGGACTGTTACTCCAGTGACCATCTCTGAGTCAAATGCAGGTTTTTTTTACCAAGTTAATGATGGAGTTTGCCCTTGAAGTATGTTATAAGTATGGGCAGGCCTGAGTGCAGCTTTGCAATTAGCCAGACCAGTGGTTAAACTGAGTCTGAACTATGTCCAGCCTGAAAAAAAAACGGGGTGGTAAAGGAGGAGGCTGGGTCAGGAGCTTATGGATTGGGCTGCTTCCAAGAACAACAGCAGCCTCCCTCTCCAGCTCCTGATGCTTCCAGGCCAGAGAGTGGCAAGAGCAGTGTGAATTCTTGGAAAATATCCGTAAGTTGCTCAAACATTTCAGAAACTAGCAATCGTCCAAGGCCACATAATCAGAGGGTGTCCCTGTGCCTGACTGTCAAGGGGCCTTTTGTTTTCTGCTTGGCCAAACCAGGATGTCTGGACTCCAAGGGCATCACTTGTATCAGTTTCTCCTCTAACACAAGGCACTGTGCAGTGTAAGACCCAAAAATGACAGAATTTCAGAATCACTAAGGTTGGAAAAGAGCTCTGAGGTCACTGAGTCCAAGCTGTGCCCGATTCCCACCTTGTCACTGGCCCAAAACACGGAGTGCCACGGCCAGGCTGCCTTCATTGGACACCTCCAGGGACAGGGGGCTCCAAACCTCCCTGGGCAGCTCCTTCCAATGCCTCAGCACCCTTCCCATGGAGAAATTCCTCCTGATGTGGCTTCAGGTGGCAGGGGGCAAGGTCAGAGATGTGTTTGTAAGCAAACAAGCTGTGACTGCTCAGCTTTTGAGAGTCCTTTGTCCTTCGTGCTCTTGGCACAGCTTAAGGATGCAGCCTTTGGCCACAGCTGAGTGCTGGAGCCTCTGACACACTGGCAGGGTTTTGGGGGGATTTCCAGCTCTCAGCAGACAAAAATACTTCTGAATGGAGCTGGTCCTCTTTTGCCTTGCCCAGATCCACAGCAAAATCACAGAACCAATCCTGACTGCACTAGAGCATATCCCCAAAAGAGAAAGTCTGTGAATTCTGTGTCAGGAAGTGGAAAGAGCCCAGTTCATTTCCCAAAGACAACAGCCACTACATAGAAATTCCTTTCAAGCACTCCACCCAAACTACTTCCAGCTCTCTGAGCTACTTGCAAGTACAAGCCCAGGTTCAGATCATGAATTCTGGCACCTAAAAGCATTGAGTCCCTGGCCTCCCTCTTCTTAAGTTATTCCTCTCCAGACTGGAAGGAGTCTGGAAGCACCTCTAAGGTGACTGAAGTGACCAAACTCCTGGAATTCCTCTGCCAGAAGCCTAAGCAGAGGCAGGATGAAGAGACACCATCTGTGACCAATTCTGACAAAGAGTTAAGTCACAGAGAAGTGAACCAAACCTTTAAAAAAAATGATGTTTCCTTGCGAATGTGCCCGAGGATCCAAGTGTGGAAGAAAATTTTGCTCCTTCAGCTCCAGAGTGAATGAAAGCATTCATGTGAAGAAAGAACAAGCAGGTTTTTTCTTTTTTTTTTTTTCCAAGGAAAGATTCCATAGGTTCATGGTCAACAGCGAAACAAGTTGTCAACAAATGCAGACAGTGGCTGCTTTGTCTGAGACAGGGGTTGAATGTCACAGGGAGACTCCAGACTGGAACCATTCTGCAGATTCCCACAGGCTGAGACAGCCTGGTCACTGCAGGGGCCAGGTGTAAGGCCTGGGACTCACAGAAGTGTCCCTAAGAGTGCCACCACTGCAGAGGAGAACAGCCACAAGCTGCAGAAGAGCTCAGGGGAAGGTCTGGTTGGTTTGGGTACTGCCCTTTGCCAACTCATGTGGGTGTGAGCACCAGGAAAATCCTGACTCCACACACGTGTGCCAGATCAGTAGGTGGTTTAAATCCATTCAGACCCTAGATCTGGGCCAGATTTCCAGAAAAAGTGTCTGCAAGATGATAACACGTCAGTGAAAAGGGGCAGTTGCCATTCCCAGCACTGGCAAGCCTGGATGTCATAAACACATTGCCCTAAGAGGTCTTTGCATATTTTAGAGGATTTAAAGAGCTTTCTGTGAGCTCAGATCTATGCACCCAACACTCAGAAAGGGCAGACACGCTCCCTGCTCCAGGGGAAATCCACTTGATTTCAGATGGACCCATCCTGCTCACACAACTGAGCTCCAGAGTGAGACCAGAGGGAGCCTCAGGGAAAATGAGCTGAGCTGTCACAAGCTGCCATTGCTTCCAGCCTGGCACTGGAAGAGAGGGGAAAAGGAAGCAGGGAACAGGAGGGAACATCCTTACTATGTTGTGGGTCTTGGCAGAGATTGTCTTGACGCTGTCAGGATCCCAGATCACCAGGTCAGCATCAGAGCCCACGGCGATGCGACCCTTCCGTGGGTACAGGTTGAAGATTTTGGCTGCGTTTGTGCTGGTCACAGCCACAAACTGGTTCTCATCCATCTTGCCAGTCACCTGGGGGGACAGCACAGGAGCCACTGCATCAGCCAGCTACCAGCTGGCAGTGCAGCAGATTCCCAAGGATCTCCACAGGGCTAAAAACACCAAGTGGAAGGACCACGACAAGGAAACAACACATTCCTGCAGCCCCTTCCACTCTGAATGTCCAGCTGAAACGTAAACCCGTGACAGGAGGGACCTACCACAGCCTTATCCCAGATGATGGACATCCTTTCCTCAGTGCCATTGGTTCCTTCAGGGATCAGGGTGAAGTTGTCCTTCCCAACAGCTTTCTGAGCAGTGTTGAAGGTGCAGTGGGCACTGCCAGTCACTTGGAGGTCTCCACTGGAAGAAAAACAAAAGGTATTTAAGGTGTTTTATTGTCACAGGAATGCTCCTGAAGGTAAAACAGTTTTTTGCTTGCCGGCAGCAACATCCCTTATTTTATCACCCATTTCCTCATGATAAGTCACATGTTTGAACACAGAGAGCTCTACTCACCAGGACAGTAATGAGTTGAGAAAATCAGGAGTGGTTGGGTCAGGACTCAGTGGTGGGGACGTCACAAAAGCTGCTGCCTTTGCCCAGTTCTTGCTCCAGTAATGGGACCCGTCGGTGCCCAGGCTGGCTGTGATGGGCTCTCCATACACCACAGTGCCTGAGGGACAGGGACACACACAAACCCCTCTGTGAACACCAAGGAAGGAGCACTTCCAGCCTGGCTTCCTGGCAGAAGGCATCCTCCTGGGAATGGACACATGCTGCAGGGCTGCCTGCTACTCCCCCTGAAGCATTAAATAAAGATATTGCTACTGACCAGACCTGGGAGCAGCAAAATGTGAACAATCCTTTACAGGACTGCAGAGGTTGGCACTGATTTAATTGCCCTTGAAATGGTTACTGTAAAGATGAATTTTATTGTTTATATTCATTTTATTGTTTATTTATCCTGAGCCAAGAGCTTTGTGGAAAAAGCTGAGAGCAACTGTAAAGGAGCGAGGAGATTCAGACTGATCTAGAAGAGATGTGCAAGAAAAATAATTTTTAAAAGAGTTTTTGTAAATTATAGTACGAATTAAAGACTTTCTAACAAGGCCAGGTTTCTTGGAGTAGAAACCACGTGGGAGAAAACTCCTAGCAGGAAAGTGGGAGAAAACTCCTAGCAGGAAAGTGGGAGAAAACTCCTAGCAGGAAAGTTTTTCTGCATACAAAGAAAACCCATCACAGGGGAAACACCAGAGTACAAATGCAGCACAAGGGAACTCTGTGATCCCCCCCAAACAGCAAAACTGTGGCAGAACTGGGGAATGGAACTGCATCTCCTGACTCTGTCCAGTGCACTCACCACCGCTGCATCCTTCCTCTTCAGGAACGTTTTTGGAACCACATGAAGGCACAGCAGCTCCTTAAGGCCAGGATACTCTGCAGGCTGGAATGTACCAGCACCATCTGCACACCAAGCAGATGCTGCAACTTCAAAAGCAGCGCGAGCTGGCAGTCCCAGGGATCTGCTCACCAAATGCAACCTTGCCAAAATGTGCTCTGTGCCCACCCACCTGCCTCCCCAAGCGCTTCCCAGGTTTGGATCTGCCTACCAAAGATGTGGGTGGCTGAGATGCCAGCCCTAAATACTTCAGAGAGATGGGCAGAGGGACAAGCAGAGCTGGGCAGCAGGGTCTCACACCTCACCGTGCACAGTGAAAAGACAGAGTATTTCTTTCATTACAGGGCTGCTGTTGTGTCTCTGGGGTCTCAAAGCTGGGAAAGAGCCCACTAGCTGAGGCAGGATGATGATTAACCAGCTCCATGCTGCTGCCAGGACCCTGCTGACACAGGAGGTGCAGGAATAACCTTTGTGAGAGTTTCCAGGAGCAGAGGAAGAGGCTCCCTGACATCACTGGCCACAAATAAGGTTCTGAAATCAAAGCAAGGCCTAACACATGCTGGCTATTAATGGGAGGCTGCTTGTGGTCCAGCACACTGGGGTAATGTTCTGCAGGGAGTGATGTTTTCAGGTTCCAGATCTGCCAGCAACACAGTCTGCAGGGAATCTCCTCCATACAAAAGCCACTGGGAACATGTGGCTTTAAATAACGTCTGTTCTTTGCCATTTAGCAAATCAATCCTGGTTTGTTTTTGCCTTGGATAGTCTTTGGTTGTTTCTTCTATTGTTTGGGAGGGCAAGGCCAGTGCGTGTGGCCCTCCTCGGTTACTGCACAATTTGAGTTATTTGAATAAAGGAACTGAGGATGGGGCACCATTTATACCCCAAATTCTCTTTATAAGAAGAAAACACATTTTGAATGAAAACTGCATGTTCTGGCTCGCTCAAGAGGGTGAATGAAGTGAGCCCTGTGGATCATTCACCTGGGACAATCCCAGCACCTTTCACAGGCAGGGCAACATCCACCCAACCCAAATTGTGTTTTATGGCTTTCTGTGATCCAGCTGTGTAGTCCCTCATCCCAAAGCCCCACTCCACTTGCAACTGGTGGTCTCAGGACACTGAGTTTAGCAAGAAGGTGTTTCTATTGATGCTCCACCTTTGTGGGACACATGCTTTCAATATTTTATCTGGAAAAGGGAAGAGAGTCTTCCCTGGCTCTCAGGATACAGCTGCACTATCAAGTTTTCTGTGGATGCAGCATGCAGCCACATTGCTGGGTCAATGCATCTTCCTTCAGGATGATCCCCTCTGATGGAGCTGGGAGAGAAAGATTTATTCCAAACGGCTCGAGCTGCTTTCACAGACAGCCTTGAAAATCAGTCCTCCTCACCAACTCCTTTAACAGGAATCATGGGACCAAAATACTCCTGAGCCAATGCACAAACACCAATCTGTTTGCTGGAAATCAGCTCCTCTCGCATCAAACATCCAGATGGAAAGTGATGTCATTTGTACACCCATCCAGGCTTATTTAGGCTGCAGAAAATTCAACCCAAGCCTTGTGAGGAAAGGAGGAGATAAATCATCCCTCCTGGTTACTCACCCAACCTGAGCAGCTTTAAATAGAAGTGAAAGGCTTAGTCACAGGATAAAGCAGCAGACAGCACTCACTCCCTGAGCAATCCTGACTCCTCGAGGGCCAGGCAGCAGGGGCAGGGCTGGGGAAGCTCCTGCATCCCTCAGAGCAATCCAGCTCCCTCACAAGCCTCAGTCAGAGAGGAGAGACAGGCAGCAGCATCCACAGCAGGTCTGAGTCTTGCTTCTGGCAGCATCCCCAAGCAGAGTTATCAGAGGCAGTCCCAATTCCCAAACCTACCCCAGCCTGCTGATTCCCATCCCTGCTCGGATGTCAGGCTGTGGGTGACACCACATGGAAAGCATCTATTCCACAAGCACAGGCAGCTGGAACTGGTGGCCTCTTTGGCTACTGCAGCTAAATACAACGGGGCTTGGGAGTCAAGAACTCCGTCAGGAATCACTGCTGACCCCGGGAAGTGCAGCAGAAAGCACCAAGGGAAAACCACAGCAGCTGGAAGGAGGACCCAGTTGCAGTCTCAGGTGAATTTACTACTTGGAGAGAGCATGGAATGACTTGAAGGCAGAAGGCTTGGTGGGGAGGATGAGTGTGAACAAACAAGTTCAGGACTTAACAGAACAAGCAGCTCCAGGCTCTGACACAACCATTGAATCCTTGTGTGTGTGGGAAATGAAAAAGAAACCTTTCCTGTAGGGATGAAGCTGATGTTGGCAGGAGCTGAAGTGCACGAGCTAAGGAGGAAATAACTTACCCTTTTTCCTGGCTTGAGCAATGACGTCAGCAGCACTTTTGCTCATCACCTTGGTGATGTACAGGGGGCAGTTGGTCTGGTTGGCAATGGTTATTGCTCGGTTCACAGCCTCTGCCTCCACCTGAGGAACAGAGGCGGCAGCAGGTCAGGGACACCCAGCAGCACCCCGCTCACCCTCAGAAGTCACAGACCCTGCTCACCCTCAGAAGCCACAGACCCTGCTCCCCCAAAAACAGGCCCTGCTCATCCTCAGAAGTCACAGACCCTGCTCATCCTCAGAAGTCACAGACCCTGCTCCCCCAGAAAACAGACCCCACTCATCCTCAGAAGTCACAGACCCTGCTCCCCCAAAAACAGACCCTGCTCCCCCAAAAACAGACCCCACTCATCCTCAGAAGTCACAGACCCTGCTCCCCCAGAAAACAGGCCCTGCTCATCCTCAGAAGTCACAGACCCCACTCATCCTCAGAAGTCACAGACCCTGCTCCCCCAGAAAATGAGGAGTGAGGAGTGACAAGGCACTTCCCACCTCTGAGCCTGAAAAGGCACAGCGCAATCACAACAATTAAATGACATCATGCTGCAGTCTCCTTTCATTACCACCATTTCTCCCAGGCTGCTTCAGAGCCTCCCTGCCTGAACTAAAACACCAGTCCAGGTGCTCAGGGTCAGAATGATGAAGCCCCTTCTTTAACCTAGACAAAAATAAGCAACTAAACGTTGACTCAACAGAACTGCTGCTGCTGCAGCCCACGCAGAAGGGAGATGCTGCACCACATACTCTGGTAAACCACGTTTGCAAACAAGCCTCCTAAATTGCACCCTCCACTACAGTCTCTGGCTTGGGATCTGAGAGAGTGTGAACCACCCCATAAATCAACTGTTTTTCCTTGCATGTGTACAGAGAATTAACCTCAGCCAAACTGAGGGTCACGTTGTAACTGCAGCCTCAGGATGACGGGCATTGCTCTGATTTTATGGCTCAAGCACGTCCTAATCAGAGGATCCAGATGACAGATTGAACAGCCCAGTGGTGCTAACTGTGCCTGCTGCCAGCAGTGCCACAGACATTTTCCAAGTGAACAACAGAGGAAACAAACCCAGAGCAATCCCCCACCCGATTCCCCAATGCAAGAGGCTCCCAGAACCCCTCCCATGGTGTTGGCACACAATCAGCATTTGTGAAAATCTGCTCTGCAGTGACTGATAGCCCAGGTGCCACAAATCATCACCAGAAAACACTGCCCAGAGAGGTTGTGTCTCATTCCTGGAAGTGTCCAGGGCCAGGCTGGATGGGGCTTGGAGCATCCTGGAGTAGTGGAAGGTGTCCCTGCCCATGGCAGGAGTGGGATCAGTGGGCTTTGAGGTCCTTTCCAAGCCAAACCACTCTGGGTTTCTGTAACTGCTGGTTCCTAACACTGTCCTTGGAGGAAAAGAACCACCAGCCTAGGGAACCGTGGCCAGGCTGATGTCCAAGTGTCCTGAACAGCTCTGCTCATGCCAGCAAAGCCACCCGTGCCCTGTTTGCAGCCAGAATGCTCCAGGAAAACAACAGCCAGGAGATTTCCCAGCAAAGCAGCCCCCCAGAGCCAGCAGGGTGCTCTCTGGGGCCCAAAGGGTTCCAGCCCCAGGCAGGGGATGCTCACGTTCTCTCACCCAGACGCCCCAGGCAAATGGGAAAGGCTGTGAGGGAGGGTTTTGTTCCAGCATGTTGGACCCAAAGTGTCACAGCCAGCACCACTCACAAGGGCTGAAAGGAAGAGCCAAGGGAAGCTCAGCTGTCCCTTCTGAGAGACAAGGGGAGGACTCAGACAGGCCAGAACTTCCAGGCCTGCCCTTGCCAGCCCCCCACTAGCACGGGTCTGTGCACGGCTCTGCCTCTGCAGCACCTGGGAACCACATTTCCACTCCGTGCCTCAGTTTCCCTGCAGCCAAAGCAGGGATAACACAACACACGCCCCCAGAGTTCTGGGCAGAAGGCATTTGAGCAACTGTGAAGCAGCAGGAGAATATTTTCTGAACAAGGCTGCTGAATTCCTGCCTTGTGCCCAGATGCTATGGTGACAGGCATATAACAATAACCTAACAAGTAGTCCAAAGGGGAATGTTTGCAATTATTAGGATGCATTAGAAGCCTTAGCACAGCAGTTCTCTTGGAAAAAAAAAACCAAAACAAAACAAAACAAAAAAAGACAGACATTTCCTGGAGCACTTGGA
>QUSF01000095.1:604364-628032 GCA_003676055.1 Chloebia gouldiae | reverse complement strand
ATGTCAGATGTGATTTGCTGGAGAGATGCAAACCATTTCCACTCAATTTCCCAGTTCCACAGCTGGGTGCTGCTGATGTGGCAAAGAAGGATTATCCAGTGGCAGGTTTGGAGTACCTTGGAGGAAGAAACAGCAACAACTCAAGCCCCACCACTGGATGATTTCAAAGGACTTGCAGAGTTGCACCTGTTTGATGTCTCATTTATGGGTGCCGTAAATGATGAAAAACATCCCTTATATGTGAGTGGTGGGGGCATGTCCTCCATGGAAATCCAATATCTGAAGGCAGGAGCAGTGTGATTTCCCACTCCAGCAGCCAGCCTGAGTGGGTTCAGCTCCAGTAACCCCCAGCTGGCACCACCAATGTTCCCTCATCAAAAAGTTTCCAGAGCCCTGAGATAACTCACCCACCAACACTCCCAGGCATTCCTCTGGTCCCACACCTTCAGAAACACAAACTGCCCCTCTGAACAGCTAAACGTGCCCAAATGTGCCCACCACAACAGCAAACAGGAGGGCAATTAATTCTTTTCTAAGGTCCCAGTGATTCTACTACCAAAAAAACCACCTCTGGATCAGGATTAGTTTTAGCTTCTAAACACAATAATTATAATTAGCCCAGAGATCTCCCTGTCCTGCCCTGTGCAGAGCAATTCATAGAACTGCCACTGCTTCTACCCCAAAGGAGCTGGAAAAAAACCTCTGACCTCTCAAAATGAGAGTTTTACTATTGCTTCCCTCAGCCAGGTCTTTCAGGGTTTGCTGTTGGTTGGGTTTTATCTTTAATTAAAAATATAATCTTCAAACCAGAGCTATGGGTGCTGTTACTGATCTTAGGTACTGTTACACAAATAAAGATTGGAAACAGGTGAGAGTGTCAGATCCCAGGAGATTGAATTTAAACACTAATTTGTGACAAATGAAACATGAAGCCTTCCTTCCTACCTGAGAATCGCTGAGCTGAAAGCGATCTTTGAAAGCCATGTACACCAAGAAGGAATTCACACCTGGGGGAAAGAGAGCACACTGCAGGTAAAACCATGGACTACAATCCCTAAATCAGCAATAATTCCATGAATTCGCTGTAGGAGGCTGAGTAACAAAATAAAAGCAAAAATGCATCTCACACAAAAGCAGAGACTGGGCCTGCATGGCTGATCCCCCTCACCCTGCAGGGAGAACAATGGGAAATGTGTGTCTGTGATGAGTCCAAGCTGACCCACTGATCCTAAGCTGGCTTTTTCCTCTTTGGAACCTTTGGAACCAGCAAAAGCTCTCACCCAGCATGTGTGGGAAGCTCCCACTATGGCATAAATGCTGGGTTTTGGAACTACAAATAGGATGGAAAATTACTCCAGCCTGAGGAAGAAATGCCAAGGAAATAAAAAGGGGGAAAACCTATGAGGTAATTTTACTCAGCTCTTCACTTATTGCATCCAGAGCTGGACTGGTCCTCCTGGGGCTCCTATTTCCCTTGTTTACAGCACTTTAATGGCTGCAGGTGTCATCAAGGGCACTGATGAACCCAAAGGACTTTCACTGGACAAAGGAGCTGCTCTGCATGGGAAAAGCAGGAGATCCACCTCTGGAAAATCAGTGCTGCAACACCAGTGTGCCCCAACCCCTGAACCCTCTGCAATCCCAACTGCCCAAACTTCTCAAGGAGCCAGAATGGGCCCAAAACAGCTTTATTGGGATATAAAAGTAAAATACTGCATGAGAGACGACCCTAAACAATAGGGGATCCTGAAAAAACAAGGAAGGGCAAAGCTCCCTTGAGCTTACCATGATCTTTAACCAGAGCTTCCATCTCCTCCTGGACACCTTTATGCCACTCAGTGATGTCCACGTGCAGGGAGTAGTCACAGCAGGATTTGCTGTCTGCCCACTCTCGCCACTGGTCGAATGCTGTCAGCAAACTGGTCCCAGGCTCGGGAACCACGTGGTCAACTGGGAATGACAACCAAAGAAAGAACTGGTAAATTGCCCAGGACAGCAGTAACAGCTGTGCAGAGGCTGCTGCAAAATCAAGGCATCCTCTTTCCCTTTAAAATATTTCTAAGTTTGCATTTGCATTCTAGAGAATGCAGCCATGGAAGTGGATTATGGAGCAGCAACTGAAGGAAGATGAGTTGTTAGTACAATTTGTTTACTACAACTGCTGGTGCTACACATCCCAAGCAGGAGCACCTTGCAGAGGACTGGAGGAAGCAGGACCAACAATTTGTGGTTGGGGAGATCTCTCTGACACTGAGAAGGTCCTGCTGCCTCTGAGTTTGATCCTCACATCAAATCCCAGCTTGCAGCTGCAGGATGGCCTCAAAGGGTGATGCAAGGGACCTGGATTGTTCCTGGCTTTTATTTGAGCACATGAGATCTTCAAAAGACACAATGAAATAAAGAAAAGCAAGTCAGCATCTCCAGGACTGAACTGAGAGAGTAGGAAAAGCCTGTGGGATTTCAGGGGTTACAAACTGGGAAGCACTGCTGTGGAGAACAAGAGAGCCTGGCTTGATTCTACATTAAAACACACAGAAAAATAAAAAGTTGCTTCAATTGTCAGCACAAAAATCCCAATAGCTTTCTTTTTTTTTAATTTTATGGTGATGATCAGGGCTGCTGTAAGTCACAGCTGAGAGAGCCTGTGGGTTCCACTCACCCTCAGGGCAGAACAAAGCTTTGCTTTACCCCCACGCAGACACAGCAGCTGAGATTTACTGGTTTTCACTGCCTCCAGGAAAGGCAGCCCAGCCCAGCTCTCCTGAGCAGCCACGAGCCTCAGTCACCCAAGTCAGCAGAGACCTCTCAGCTGCCTGAGCTGTGCACTCACACTGCAGAAAGCTGAGAGCTCACCCAAAACAACCAGCCCTGCTGCAAAACTCCACCCACCCTCTCCCCTTTGCAAAGGGAGACCGCTTAGAATATTTGTGCTCTCCAAAAAGCTTTTCCCCTGGAAGCACCACACCAAAGAAAGGACATGATATGCACATCCTTACTGCCTTAGCAGCTGCAGCTTCAATCAGCTGGGAGCCTCAGGAGTGGCTGGTGGTCCCTGCTCCCTCCATACCCATCACAGAAATCCACGCTGTGAGTGAAAACTTGGAAATTTGCCTCCTCTCTGGCACCACACCGAGGATGTGCTTTTCACCACCATTGAGGAAAGCAGCCCAAATATAAGCAGTGTTTTTTAAAAAAATCATCCCATTTCTGTTCCATGATCTGCTCCACCCCAAGTGGTCAGAAACCTTCCACTAACTTCCAGCCTGAATTGTTTCTTGGTCAGCACAGAGCCCCTGTCACTCTGCCAAAATTAATCTTTAGCTTAAGTAGAATGAACAATAAGGAGAAAAATAACATTCACTTTGCTTTTCCAGTGGGATATGGAGAAAACCCAGGTTTACACAAATGTCAAATTAAAAAGCTAAAAAGAAAGTCCATTTAATCTCAAACACATCACAGGAGCAAATCCATCTCCGCTTGAGACTAAAGGTGCCCTCAGGGCTCTGTCAGCCCCAAGATGAAGGATGGCTTGTGGGCATTGGGAATATTTCCTGTGGCAGCTCCCCCGAGTTCCCTGACAGCCAAATCACTTCAAAACACAGCCAACTTTTCTCTACAGCAGCTCTGCCAGGCAAACACCAGCAACCACTTCCCCACATCCACATGGAAGAAGTGAGCAGGAAAGCAGCCTGAGAGTGCAAGGTAAGTAACAACAGCCTTTGCACTCTGGGATGGAGCTGGTCCAAAGAGACTCAGGGAAAGGACCCAGCAGGGCACACCTGGTGACAGGGATGTCCCTGGAGAGGGGCCCCAGAGCTGGGGTCCTGCAGCTGGCCAGGATGGAAACCATGCTGCCACAGCAGAGCAAGCTGGAGGAGTGGATGCTGCACAAAAG
Source organism: Chloebia gouldiae (assembly GCA_003676055.1). NCBI lineage: Eukaryota > Metazoa > Chordata > Aves > Passeriformes > Passeridae > Chloebia > Chloebia gouldiae. Next base: position 624,137 of record QUSF01000095.1, on the reverse strand, counting down.
CCATGGAGAAAGTGGATGAAATAACAAATCCTGGTCTGGAGGCAATTCAGACACAAGTGGCAGTGTCCTCGATCCTTCCATCCTCTGTGCAATGGGACAAACACACTGTAAGTCATGGTTTATATCCCTCCATGAGAGTGGGGTTTTGGGGGACACCAAATAAGTAAAAATGAGCCCAGACCCAGGAAAGGAGAGTGGTCAAGGTTGACTCTTTATCTGCTCTTAAAAGGACTGAGTTTCAAACTGCTTCTCTTGAGATGGCCAGGAACTGCAGCTCAGAGAGCTTCTTCCAGCTCTCAGGCACAGCTCAAGAGCTCAGAGCAAAACAAAAAGCTTTTTCTTCCATGTCCCTGTGCTCCAGAGCAGCACAAGAAGCTGATGGAGGCTCCATTCCTCTGTTCCCACAGCCCCAGGCTTCCAGGATGACCCCTGGGGATGAACAGACACAAGGGCTGACCTACCCCAGCTCAGAGCAGATCTCCCTCCTGGAGAATTCCCAGGAGGTTTCCCATGGAAAAAGCAGTGCTGTGCTGATCCCACACCCTGGGAATCCCATCCTTCTCCCTGGGAATCCCATCCCACTGCCCCATCTTTCCTTCCATCACCCCAGGAACCAGGAATGTTCAGTCCCTGGCTGGCCCCAGGTCTGCAGGACAAACTGCTGTGACACAGGCTGCTGTCACTCCTTTATTCCCTCCACCACCACAGCCTTGATCTGGGGTGCTTCCCAGTCCAGATGTTTCCTTCCTGTTGTTGATTTAAATTAATTCAGTTGCTTGAGGTCTGAGAAGGAAGTTGCCAGCTCATTTTTAAACTCAAAGCTTGTTCCAAAAACAGAAAAAAAACTGAGACAAAAAAAAAAAAAAAAAAAAAAAGGGAAGAGATAACACAAGAATCACTTCATCAGTGCAGGAATCTTCAAAGAAGAAAGTAGCTTTGTGGGCTTTGTAGTGGCTCCCTGAATCTGAGTGAAATTCAGGCCTTATCCTAATATTTCTCTTTATTTAACATACTCTCAGCAAGGCATAGGGCAAAGCCAAGCTCAGGGTTACATTGGTTTCTCAGCTGAGAGGAGAAAACATTCTGTAAATTATCTTTTAACCTTTTGAGCTGCAGAACCCAAAATGCAGCAGCCCAGGGCTGAGAGCAAACAAGGCTGTTACACCACCAAAGGAATTTACTTTAAAAAAAAAATGAGAAAAACTATTTTATACATTACAAATATTCTAATTTTTTCCTTGCTAAACACTGACAGGATTCCAAAATACCTGGATAGTTTTTCTCCCAGACAATCCAAGCCCTCACCTCCCCTCTGAGAGTGGGATTTGAACACATGCTGCAGCCCTAATCATCCAGACTCTTAATTACCCTTCCCATTCGTGGCTTGGCTCTCTCTCTCTGTCATTACACACAGGTTTACAAGGTGCATCTGCTCCCCAGTGTTCCAGCTGCCAGCCCCACCAGCCAGGGCTGCTTTCCTGCCTGCCCTGCTCAGCTCAGGGTCCTTGGGCAGATTAATCAGCTCAGGATTAAAGGCAGACAATGAGTTGAAGGGAGACACCAACACTGGGTGATCCATGTGGCTCTTCTGCACCAAAGCTGGCACCCAGCCACGCTGGAATATTCTGTATTTCACCTGCACCAAAGCTGGCACCCAGCCACGCTGGAATATTCTGTATCTCACCTGCACCAAAGCTGGCACCCAGCCACGCTGGAATATTCTGTATCTCATGGGCCAAACTGGTGAGATGCTGCTGGGGAGATAATTGGGTGTGAAATAGGGAATGGCAAAAATGTAGGCGAATGGATTAAATGCTCCAAGGATGGGGAAAATAAAGCAGTGTTGTTTTAACATAACCATGAAAAAATCTAGAGGTTAGAAGTGCTAGCAGCACTTTATATAGAGTGCTAGCATCAGCCATTATTAACACCTTCTTATCATGTATTAGCATAAAACCTGTACTAAAATCAGATCCCAGCACAATCCCCCCCACACACACAAGTAATTTCCAAGTTCAGATCGCTCCTACTGCTTTTTTACACAATTCACAGAATCATGGAATATCCTGAGCTGGAAGGGACCCATGCAGATCAAGTCCAACAACTGATTCCAGAAAAGACAGCCTAAAAGCTGAACCACAGTTAAGGCTGGCCTGAAATATCTCCTTGTCTTCATCCAGCTGCTCCCAGACTTTAAACCCACTTCCACAGCCCACTGAAAATGGTGCCAATCTCAGCTTTAAATGGTGGCTTTAGGAAATGTTGCATCACATCTTGGCTCAGGAATGCTCCTGAAGAACTTTCCTGGAGCAGGGTGATATCTGCACCCTGAGCAAGAAGGGAGATGGGCAAGAGGGATCCAGCACAGAAGGCTGGGGAAAACTCAACAGTATTTGTTCTGCAGGATAGTCTGAGAACAAAGGCCAGAAAAATCCCCATATGATCCTTTCTGGCACTTGGAATCTCTCTCAAATTAAAAAAAAAAAAAAATAAATAAATAAAGATGAAGAGCAATGCCTTTATATTTTTGACCCCTTGCTAAACTCCAGAAAAATGATTGCTCCAGCAGGAGAGGTGGATGCAGCTCTTTGCCTTGCCTTGAAAACAAAACTCTGCTTTTGGGATGGATGTGCTCATGGGTGGGGATTAATGGCTTTTATAGCTTCCTGGCATTGTGGCATGTGCATTTTTTTTTTCTTTTTTGCATCCTGCCTCAGTTGAGTAAGCCTTGGCTTGCAAACAACCCACTCCTGGAGCTTCTATTAATAGCCCACGCTCCCAGCTTTCCACTGGAAAGGATTTTTTTTTCAGCTGGTTTAATTAAGTGTCATCCAAAGCACGCATGAAAATTTTCTGGGGCTTCAGCTCATGAATGCCACTACCAGGAAGGAGAAAAACTGTTTGAAATGGACAATAGAAACATGAATTAGGGTCAGATGTTACCAAAATTGTGTATGAAATAAAAAACATGCATTCAGGGTTCCCGTTGCTATTACAGACTGCAGTTTTACACATTATTTCCTGCTCCTACCAGCATTTAATGTGCCTATTGTTTAAGAGGAGTTTATAAGGTGAAAATCCTTAACATTTAAGCTTTAACTGTAAGCAGGCAGATCTCCCCTAGGAAAAACTTTAAATAGCAGCTTGATCACTATAAACACATCTGCCTTTTTAATACTACTTAATCCCCACAGCAACTGTGTGTGCTGAAATCTGGTGAATTTATTGAGTTGTACATTCTGTCACAAAGCCATTTTATTGGGGGACTGTAATTAATTTCAGCCCTGGTAATTGCACAGGTCCCTACTTAGAAGTCTGGAGTTGTCAGGCTGTGGCTGCAGGAATATTCTCCTGGCACTGATGTGAAGTGGGAGTAATTCTGTGAAAGCAAGAGGAATAAAATCAATCTCAGTGAACTGAAAGTCAGGCCCTTGACCGACCCATAGATTATTCCATAATCACAGACCTTATTTCATCCAGAGGCTTCCAATTCTCAGCTGGTAAAATATGACAATTCCTTCTACCTTTATGCATCACGACCCTTTTATGTGTCAAGGAACTGAGCTACCAAAAGCTGCCTCATCTAGTACCAAAGCTGTTTTCAGCAGCAAAAATTCTGATTTAAGCATTAAACCTCAATTTCCAGCTCAGCAGCCCTGCACCCATCCAGAGACCACAGCCCTTCTCTGAGCTCAAAAATCCCAAATCAAGCGATCCAGAAGAGCCTCACACCTCTTTTTTTTTTTCTGATTCCATCCCAATTCTTCCTGTAAACCAAACTGGTTTAGAGGGTTTGATCTGGGAAAAGGAAGGAAACGGCTCCGTGGACCTGACTCACCTCAGCTGAAGAGAAATCAAACCAAGGATTTTCCTCACCTCCTGCCTCCAACAACCAGATTTTCAGCTCTGTGTATTTGCAGGGATTTATTCCCAAATTATTTTATTCTTGTTCCCTCCCTGCTGCCCCTTTCCCTCAAGAAAAGATCCTGAGTTACATCTATTCGAGCCAGGTCTTATAAATTATCATAGACAAGGATTATACCCTTGATAGCTCAGCTGTCTTAGGTGGCATAAAAGTAGCAGGACGGCTCCTGTGACAGTGTTGGAAAGAAAAAAGTTTTAATAAAAGGCAAAATACAAAAGCTCTGTAAAGAGAAAAACCAAGCCAGGGCAAGAGGTTCTTGCTCCTGCTAAAACACTTCACAAAAGCAATTTACTTCTTTTGTTCTCTTCTTTTCTAGGGAATTGCTTAGGTGGGACTTTTTGGCTCCTGTCCAATTGGGCGTCCTTAAGTTTGAGGTGAAGTCACCAAGGTCCTATGAGGTGTCTTTTACTAAATTGAGGAGAGAAACTTCTGGGCTTTTGTCCTTTTTAAGGAGACAAAGGGTAACTTGTTTACTACTCCGTCAACAAGGGGCACATTCCTACAATACTGGAATAAAGAGATTATTCTGAAGAGTTACAGCCCTGCACAGGACAGCATTTATAGGGCTAACACAACTACCTAAGGACTGTTCTCCTGTAGGTGCCTGCCAAACTCCTAGTCAAGGCATCCTAAATGACATCACATGCTGTTTTCTGTCAGTTCAGATCCAGCTCATAAGACCTGATGCACAGAAATCAGAAGCTGGACCAGGCTCAGAAGAATCAGACACATCCCTGCTCCACTGATTACATTTTCAGACTGCAACATTCCCTTATTCCTTCACTGATGTCATACAGATATTTCACTTGTCCTTCTGGCTGATTACATCCAAAATACAATTAACAATTTGAGGCCGGCTGGACACAAACATAACGAATTCACACAATAATTAATAACCCTCCCCAGCAGCTGGCATGGCAGCATATTAAGGTCAGATAAAAAAAAGAAAAAAGGCTGCATCTCTTCCCAGCACAGGCTTATTGTGCATTTTTTGTATGTCAGGAGGTCACCGTGGCAGAGAGGGAGGGGAACCAAGTTCAAAGGAGACATGGAAGTGGTTCCAAGATTTGTTCTTTCTTTTAGGCACTACTCCACACTGCAAGGCCATGAAAAGAGCACACAGGACTTCAAAGGCTTCCAGATGAATTGGTCTGTAAACCTTGAGGGACTGAGATGGGAAAAAAAACCTCGGTTTGTAGCCATGACTTTCAAGTCAAGACATAACACAAGAATTAGAAACACATCCAAGGGGTGAGAGCTGATCAGACACAGGAGGACCAAAGTTGACGTGCCACGAGGCAGCTCCCAGGTCACTGCAGATGTGTCCTGCCCCTCAGGCTTTTCCCACTCTCTGGGAAGCTGGAACACTTCTGGACTGGCATTTTTATCACCAAGGTTTGGATTCTCACCTTCATTTCAGTGGTCTCAGGGTGTTGGGAGATGAAGAGGAACATGACTGCAAGATTCCAGTTTTTACAATGGAAATTTGTGGTGGTTCTGAGAGGGCTTTGTGTGTTTGGGATTAGAAAAGTTGGTTTTCCCCTCCTCCTCAAATATAAACTAAATGTGAAGAGCTCTGATTCTATAAAAGCACTTTTTATTAATGCAGCTTGTGAGAGAAATGGGGAAAAGAAAAACCCTGTATTTGTCAAATAAACGTCTCCCCTGCCTGGATGAGGACCAGACATTTCCTCTTCTCATGGCTGTGACAAGGTGACATCATGTCCCAAGGAGGAAGTTGTCATCCATCACCACCAAACCACGGCCACTTCTGCTGCAAGATCAGCAATCCCCATCCTGGTCCCACTCAAACCACTGACAGCTCTCACACACAACTTCAGGCAAGGAAGTGAGGGCTGAATCAGACCCAAATGTTCCTGTGTTTAGGGAGAAACCCCAAAGGGAGGTGCAGCAGAAGCTGGTTTCCACCAAAGGATCGAGCAGCACATCTGCCCCTCACACAGCCATCTCCTGGCCACACCTGCCCACCTGCAGGTGTTCTCTCCACTCTGTGGCACTGATATTGCCTGCAAATGAGCTCTTGTGCTTGCTGAAATCATTAAAGTCTGGGAGGGCTTAACTAGATTATCCCCAGTTTAAACAGAGCCACGTTCCCCAGCTGCTGAACTTCCTCCTCCAGCTCTGAGCCAGCCCAGCCTGGCCTCACAGGCTGCCTGGTGTCTTCCTAAACCTGTGAAGAATCCAATATTTGGGGCACAGAGCATCACTCCTGAGCAGCACTTGAGAGACACCCATCCTATGGCAAACTGGTTTGGGAAACTCCTACACACAAGATCTAGTTTTTGTTTTTTTTTTCCATGCACCAAGTCTTTAGGGGCAACTGTTGCTTTCTACACCTAGGCTCAATTTCCTGTCTCAAACACGGTATTAGAAGGAAATTCTTTACTATAAGGGTGGGGAGGCCCTGGCACAGGCTGCCCAGAAAAGCTGTGGCTGCCCCATCCCTGTCCAAGGCCAGGCTGGACAGGGCAACCTGGGGGAGTGGGAGGTTTCTCTGCCCATGGCAGGGGTGGGACTGGATGGACTTTAAAATCCCTTCCAACCCAAACCATTCTGGGATTCCATGAACAGCCAGAACTGCCCTGGATCTGGGCAGGACCAGTGGGAGCTGCCCTTTTCCCCTTGGGGACAGAGCGTTGGCATTGCAGGACTGCCTGGCTCAGAGTCCTCAACTCTGCTCCTGGTTCCATGGCCTAATTCTGCTTCTAAGAACACACTGCACATTTTTCTCAGCTGCACTACAAAGGCATTCCAAAATTTTTCCATTCACAGTGGAAAAAGTCTCTGCCCATCAGGCTGAAAAATCCTTTGTAGCCCATCAGTAGCCAAACTCTTCTCTTGAGACACTGATACTAACCCTCAGAAATCTTATCTGAAGTAAAGAAAAGCCTGGTGGAAAGGAAGTATCATTAACTGACAGCCACTCTGGAACAAGAGGTGTTTTTTGAAGCAATATTGGAATATTTGAATAGAGAATCCTGTGCCACAGCCCCTAGATGCTGAACTGGCCCTGCCTGGCTTTTCAGGAAGTCTGGAATCTTGCCAGGCCCATGAAGAACCCCAATTTGGAGGCACAAACCACTCAGGGTGTTGTTGTTTGGGAGCTTCCCCCCTTCCCTCCACCAGCTCAGGGCTGTGCAATAATTTGGGAGGCTTCTCCAGGAACTCCTTCCCCAACTCCTGCTGCTTGCAAGCTGTGCCAGGGAATTTCATTCATATGTAAAACACTACCATGAGTCCCCCAGATTCCAAAAATATCCATGCTGCACACATGTAGCTGCTTCTAGGGACAAAAGCAATGTGATGGAAACACACTCAGACAAGTGGCCCAAAGAGAAGCTTCCAAAAGCTGAGCCCTTTTGGGTGGGCTCTGAAAGCCAACCAAAGAATCTCCCAGTTAATATCTGCATGAGAAATCTGAAAGTTCCTTCTTTTACCTGCAATAGGAAGCCAAAAGCAGATCTGGATCTGCAGATGCCAAGTGGGAGGGACAGGGATGATCTCCTTACTTCCAGTGTCGCCCAGACCAGCTTCTCTCAGGCAGCTCTCCATAAAAATAATCACTTTTTACTTATGATATGAGGCTCCAGGTGAACTTAATTAATTTGAATTAAAACCACAACCCCTCAGCAACAAAGCCATCTCCCATTATAGATAGCCAGCACGGAGAAATGGAATGACATTCCCCCTGCCACAGACAGGGTCCCAACACCCACTGCAGGGGACTAAGGGAAGAAAAGAGTTTTCCCAGAAGCCATAACTCGTAAATGTCCATCCCTGCATTCCTTGCAAATGCACAGGGCTTCCATGGGAGTGAGGGCTGTGAAAAGATGCAGGCACAGCCCCAAGCTGCTAACAACTGGCAGCTCCTGAGTGAGATTCAAGCGTGCCAGACAGGAGAAGCTCATTTGTATTCCTCAAACAATTCCTCCTCTCACCAGAAAGATTTTTTTTTTTTAATCCAGTTTCTAAGAAACAGATGGGATCTACGAACTCTAAAGGCACTGGGGCTGAAGGAAAGAGGGGAAAAAAGGCTCTGCTGATCAAAGACATCAAATCCCAGTGCACAGGCAGGACTCCAGATCCTTCCCAAGCGGGGAATCCTGCAGTTGGTCACAGCCTTTGCTTCTTTCACGCTCCACCTGCTTCCTTCCCATGGAACACAGAGCTAGTTTCTGACATGGAGAGCTGAAAGGTCCTGCCTGGCCAGGACGTTTTCTGCTGAGTCAAGCTCACAGGAAGGCAAAAGCAGCCAAGGCGTTCAACACTGGTGGGGAGGCGAAAATTCCCTGCCCAGAAAAACAGGCCAAGAAAAGAGCTGGAGGCACCAATTCCTGCTGCTGCCTTGAGGACCTGGTCAAGGCTTGAAGGTGATGAAGACACTTTATCTAGCAAGGCTTAACACACATGCTCTGAAAACCTATCACAAGCAGCTAATGATGTTATATGAAGCGAGGTGGATAATTTCATTTTATTTTTTTGAGATTTTTTTTTCCACCCATAGCAGACCTGGAGGAGCCAACTTTTACACCTGCCCCCATGGAAATATCAAGTACATTTTCCATTGATGTAACAGCTGGATGAGAAACAGAACATCAGAGAGATCCACTGGCTCTTTGCTTCTGTGTCATCTCTAAGGCCTGGAACTTGGGGATGAGAACACTGGACAAAGAAAGCAAGAATTTGGGGATTTTGGGGACTTTTCACAAGGACATGTAGCCTAAAGCAGAGGAGGGCAGGTTTAAATGATGTATTAGGAAGAAATACTTCATTATAAGGGTGGTGAGGCCCTGGCTCAGGCTCCCCATCCCTGAAAGTGTTTAAGGTCAGGCTCGACAGGGCTTGGAACAAGCTGGGTAGTGGAAGGTACCCTGCCCATGGCAGAGGGTGGAACAAAATGATCTTTAAGGTCCCTTCCAACCCAAACCATTCTGTGATTCTGTAAGAAAAGCACTTCAAAGCAGCTCTTCAAGGAAAAGAACTCTTCCCCACGCAGTGGGAAAGCAGCATCGATGATCCCCAGCATTAAGTGGAATAAGAGGCATTAAGTGCCACTGCATCAACAGACAACACAGGTTAATTTCTCCTGAAATAAATCCCTCTTTTTGGATGCATGGAAAAATCCAGGTCAGTCACATCTGCGCTGTCAGAACTGCTGCCACTCCAGCACTTGTATGTTCAGAGCTAAATCAAGCTCCAGCATGCACGGAATTGATTCCATCCCCTCCTTCCTGCACTGGGAGGGGCTGGAACAGAATGGGTCAAAACAAACTGAGGAAGAGACCCCTCACCTGCTCTTTAAAAAAATCAGTGCTACCAAGAGGCAGAAGGATGGGAGAGGAGCAAGTAGCAGGATCCACAACAGGGAAGGAAAAACGGGAAAATAGGGAAAAATCCCCAGATTGACTCAAAAACAAGCCAGGCTAGACTGCAGAGGTTTCACAGGACTCCAGCCCAAAGCCAAGCCAAGTGATTTCACCTTTCAGCACTGAAGGGGGACGATGGCCCAGCTGAGTTTGTGACAGCCAGTTTAACACCTGAGCACACCACAGGTGTCCTGCATCACCCCAGGCACAGCCACAGAGCTCCCCTGGGTGCTCCTCAGAGCACGGAGAGCTGGCAAACAACAGCTGCAGCCCAAAGGCTCCAAACGTGCCCCCTCAGCACACACAGAAACACACAACACATCTGAGCTCTGCACGGGGCAACGCTGAATTTGATCTGAGCTGAAAACGAGGGTCACCAAAGCAGATCCTCCAGGAGAATTCCTGGCAATGCAGATTGATGCCAAAACGCACCAAAGTCGGAATTTCACCCATAATTTTTACAAACCAACCATCAGTGGGAATCTATCCAAGGTTTTTTGGTTCAGTTTCACTGTTTCCTCCTGTGCTCTCTGGCAAGGGACATCAGGGACTTGGCAGAGCCCCATGAGCCCCCTCTGGAATCCCCAGCAGAACAGTGGGGGATCCCATCCAGCATTATTGGGATGCTGGGAGCAGAGCAAGCCCCGGACAGAGGCTGCACAATCCACTGCAGGCAGGACCTAATGGACTTAGAGGGGTTTAAAAGCTCAGGAAGAGGAGCTCACACCAGGGAACTGCCCAGCTCTACTTACAGCCCCACTTTCTCACTATGGATTTTAAGCCTGCCCTGAATGAAAGGTACAAACAGCAGCAGGAAGCTGGTGAAGAGATTTAGGGTGAATCTGGGCCAAGGCTGTTTTTGGGGGTGTAAAAAGGACCAAGGGGAGCTGGAGAGAGGAGGGACAGGGCAGGAGGGACTCTGTACCTCTGTGTGGCAAGGCCATTATTGCAGTCACAGAGAGCAAGGATTCCCACTCACAGAAATCCCCAATAATGTGTGGACGTTTTCACTGTGTTTCCAGAGAATTAAACATTTCTTTGGGGCAGAAGAACTGCCAGAAAAAGAAAGGAGCTCCAGAGCCAAGGCAGCCCTTGTGCAGGGCTGGTGCCAGTGCACAGTTCCTCTTTCATCTCTGGGTGCAAAGAGAAACAAATCTGGGGCTGGAGCCTGTGGAACAATGCAGGGCTGTGTACACACAGCCAGGGACCTGGGGAGACACTGCAGCTCTGTGGTCGCTGCTCTTGGATGCAAAACACTTGGTTTTGTAATTCCAGCTTAGCCACAAGTCCCTGCCTGACCACTCCTGTCACTTCCTTCTGTCTCTGCGTCCCTCCTCTTCCTCTCACCGTTCAGATTCTAGACCAGCACAAGACTAACCCTGATAATACAAAATAAAGGCAGCCAGTCAGGTAGAATAGGATTTAATCTCTACTGGTGGGTTTAAACACCATCCCACAGCCTCCTCCTGTCTAAACCACTTGAAGCAGAGACTATCACAGAGTCTGATCTCCTTTGGGGCATTCCCTGTCACACTCAGATCAAAACCCAAGACGTGAGGAATCACTGCTGCCTAGAAACATCTCCTTCCAGCAAGGTGGTGATCTTCAGAATGACCTGGGAGACCTGGTGTCACCTCACTTGGGAGTTTTGATTGTGGCTGGGCAGCTCAAACCCTGCTCAAACTCTTGCCAAGCCGCCCACAGGAGCTCTTTAATAGCAGGGTCAGGAATGAGGGAGCCCATGTGAGGCTCCCCTTCATTTCCTGAACCTCCCAGGATACCCAGGCTCCCCTCCCCATGTCATTAGGGTAACTGCTGCTCGAGTTCAAAGCTGCTGGCTTCCAAGCCACCAGGCCAGAAAAAGCTATCATTTCTCTCACTGTAATTTCTCTCTAGAACAGTGGTTGAGTGAGGCAAGAGAGGCAATGCCAGCAAGAGATTTCACCCAAGGACAGCAGATACCAGAGAAGAAGCAGAGTCTGGGAGGAGGGGCTCAAATTTGTGTGGGAGCTGGCCTGGATGGATGGAGCTCTCACTGGGACATTGCACAGGCTCAGGGATCAGAGCCTGTAAACACACAGAGCTTGACTTTCTCATCCCTTCTGCAGGGCTGGGAGCAGAGAGAGGCAATCCTGCCCCTGCTCAGATCAGGGCGAGTTTTTCCACTGATTTTGATGGGGATTTCACCCATCACGGTTAATCAGCAACCAAACCATCAACAGGCTCCCAGAGGCCACCCTGCTCCTAGCAGGGATTTTTCCTCCTCTGACAGCTCCAGGGACTGGGTTATTTCCTGGGGTATAACCTAGCTCAGGCTGGGAAAACAGGGGCTGAAAAATAGGCACTGGGCTTTGGTGATTATCCCTTGCAACTCAGGATGGTTTGTGAGTCTCTGAAAAATGCCATTTTTAGCTCACCAAAACTTTAGCTTCGTGGAGAGGGTAACCTCAGAGAAAGTCCTTTTCCAAAGCTCTTGGAAGGACTGTTCTCTTTCCATGGAATACAGGGAAGTTTAGGGAAGCAACCAGAACAGGTTGGAGCATATTTAATACTCCTCTCTCCATCAAAATTCTCTGCAGAGCATTCTGGAATTCTCCTTTCAACTTAATGCCCAAACACTGCATTCTGACATTTCAAAAGGGCGAGAATCCAAGTTTTTTTCCCAGAGCAATGCTATCCTAAAACCCAGAGGGAGGGTTTTTCAGCTAACATACCCACACCAATATTTTTCTAAGGTGGGGACCAAGAAAAGGACCGTGCAAATTGTCACTGCAGAAAAACAAAGATATCACAATACGTCATTTCAGGCAAAAACCAACTCTGTTTGTTCTTCCTTAGCGAAGTCAGCTGGAACTTTGCCTTTGGCACTGCAGAGGGGAGAGACAGAAGGATCATAGCTGGAATTCCTGCTCAGATGGCCTCAGGGGAGCCAGCAGAAAAAGCAATCAGCCCTAACTCCTGAGTGGACCAGCCTAGGGAGGGCTCAGAAAAGCAAGAGGCAGAGAGACAAAAAGGCAGATTTGGATCGTCACCCCCAGCTCCTTTCCCCTGATGGGATGGGGAAGCCCTGGATTGGAGCTAGAGCTGCTTCCCACCGGGATAAATCTCCCCTGGTGCCACAAAAAACCACACAACTGTTCCATCTGACACCAGGATCCATCTGATCCCCCCTCCCTGATGCTGCAGGGATGAATTCAGAGAGGAACAAGCAAACGAGGGCTTGGAAACAACATTTTACACTCCTGTGCATTCCTTGGATGTGTCAGCCATGGGAATTAAAGGGGCAACACTGAATTTGATCTGAGCTGAAAATGAGGGTCACCAAAGCAGATCCTCCAGGTGAATTTCTGGCAATGCAGATTGATGCCAAAACTCACCAAAGTCAGAATTTCACCCACAATTTTTACAAACCAGCCATCAGTGGGAATCTATCCAAGGTTCTTGGTTCAATTTCACTGAAAACTGCATGCAAAACAAATATTTCCCTAAATGATTGTAAAGTAAACAGCCTTAAAGTGCCCTCCAGCACAAAAATCTGAAATAAATTGAAGCATGAAGCTGAGGAAGCTGTTTGTGTGCCCAAAGTGAGGGTCTTGCATAAAGCAGAGAAACAGATGGAGTAAAGGTATTTGTAAATAAATCATACAAAGTTTGCTTAAAGCACTAATGAGGAAATTGGGTGGTTTTTTTCCACAAATCTCACATGCAAAAAGAAGAACAGAGACACAGCTCGATACAAGTCCATGGGAGGAGCAGATTCCCTTTGCAAAATCCCAATTTAAAACATACAATGAGACAGGAGCGTCACTCTCAGGCTGCAATTTGTGATATTGTGAATCCAGCTCACTAAATATTGTCCTGTTAATCATAAGAGAAAAATTATTGCCATCCACCACAACTCCCACCTGCTCTGGTGAAGCCACTCACCAAGAAAGTGTTCACCAGAGCTTCCCTGTGGAAGAACTTTTCCAAATGCTGGAATTTTGCTCACAGAAACAGCTGAGCTGACACAGGGCAGAGGCTCTGAAGCTTTGAAGTCTACTCTGGATCATCCATCCTGCTTTCCACTGCTCCAGCTGCTGATTCCCACCCAGCAGAAATGTCTCTCCATCATCCTATTTAGGCCAATTAGTCCCTGCTGCAGTCTCAGGAAGATTTTTTTTTTGTTGTTCAGAGATGATTTTGTATTTTGGTGTGTTAATCTGAGATACTCAAGATGGTCAAGTTTAATCTCCAGCCTTATCTAAATGGCTTGCCCATGGTCATAACCTAAATTATGTTCATTTTCATAACTGTAAAAGGAGAAATTGTAAAATGGGGTATTCTCCTTCCACCTCCCTAACTCAGAAGAGTATTCCATTATCATTAGTGAGGTATTCAGGTGCTACAGCCATAAAGGCAATAAATATTTACACACATAAAGGATTTCTGAAGCAGGAAGCTCTGCAGAGGTAGAATTAGGCAACCAAAATAAAGGGCTACTCCAAAAAAATTTGCCAAACCAATTTCTACTTTCAAAAAGTGCTACTGAGGGGAACAGTGCCGCTGAAAGGTCACATGCAGATGACAGATAATGTTATTTTGATCTAATTCGACTTAACAAGGAAGAACAAAATGATAATTCAAGTGTGAACCAGGTACTCTAACAAAGGAACAACCAACGAAAAAAGTCAATGAACTGAGACTGAAAATAAAAAACCATTTCAGTGCTATTGATTTAAGTTGACAGCAAAGATTTGAAGGGTATTAGTGTGCACAAAGGGACCATCCACAGCCACATCCCCTGTGTGGGTGAGGTTCCCTTCAGACACAAACCTCACACCCTGAAGTGATAATTTTATGGAAAATAATTCCCCGAGTTATTTTATTTCTTTGAAGCATCAGACTAAGAGCTACTTCCAGCCTCCTGACAATCAATTCAAGTCCACCCACCAGGCCAGGGATCAAGGACTGCTCACGATCATGGTCTGGGAGCTGAGGATGTTCCAGAGCTTGGTTTGAACTGAGCACAGTTAAGCTGGCTCCTGGCTGTGCCTAAGATCTCTTTGTTCCCATGGACTGAACAATAGACACTAACACATGTTCTGAATCAGCTGCTTTTATTCCTCTGTACCTCAGCTCCTGTCCTGTGGGATGGCAGCACCTGAGAGTACATGAAAGACTGTGAGATGCTCAGATTTTGGATCACTTCACACCTTTATCCCTCATTCCCACATGCAGCAACAGAGCTGGGACACCATGGGAGATTTTTACACCTGATCAGCTGCCCTGCAACAAACAGAGGGGTTTGTTTTTTTCTTCTGGCTCAAAGTTACAAGGTTATGACTTGCTTGTGGAGTTTTAAGATCCTGTGATCATCATAAGCAGGGACAGATAGCCTGGAAATCATTCCTGAGGCATTTTAGAGGCAGAAGGGAACACCCAAAGTATCTAATCCTGCTGCCAGCACACCAGTCTGTCTGTCTTTTTTATTTTGAGGTATTTTCACTTCACAATTCACTTTCTTCAAAGGAGGAGATGAGCCCAAGCGGAGCTAAATTAACAAAAATCTTGGTGGCTGAAGCAGATCCTGAAGTAAGTGGCCCAGTTTTCAAAGACACACTGAACACTGGCATCAGGCTTCTGGGTGTGACAAACACAACAGGTATCTCTCCACAGACAAGGGACCAAGGCACAGGAATGTGGGGGAGCTGCTCCTCCCTCTGGAGCCAGAGGTCACAAGGACACTGGTTCAAGCAGGAGCAGACCCAAAAACCTGCTGAAGTCACACCACCAGCAAGGGAAGGCAAATTCAATGAGTGACAACTGCAAGATGGGGAAATCCTGGAGTCCTGCTTTTCTGCCCCTATTCCCACAGGCTTTTCCCAGCCAGCCATCACCCACTGATGTACAACAAGGCGACTCCCATAGCTCCTGTTCTCATCTGGGACAGAGAAAAGCCCAGCTTTGCTGGAAGAGGAAAGCAGGCACTTACTGATCATGGTGGTGCCTCCAGCCAATGCAGCCTTGGTCCCTTGGAAGAAATCATCAGCAGATGTCATCCCCTGCTCCGGCATCTGGAACCGGGTGTGGACGTCGATCCCTCCAGGAATCACCATCCTGCCGTGGGCCTCGATAGTTTTCACTCCCCCTGGCACGATCAAGTTCTCCCCTATCTGCCTGGGGAAAGGTTTTGAGAAGCAGGTCAGGCACAGCCAGGTGAGCAGCCTGTAAACAAACACCCCTGTGCTACTTAGCCCAGCTGCAGTTGTCTTTTTCCATCTGAAGCAGGGCACAGCATCGGCACAGACAGGGCTGAGGGGGTTTTAGTGTTCCCCTGGAAGCGTTTGTGTAATGGTGAGTTAAGGGTGCAATTTCTTCAGGACTTTGGGACAACGTTTAAGGAAAAGAAGGAGCCCCTCTAGAAGGGGCTGTGCAGGTCATGGATAATCACTGCACCCAACACAGCTTTCCTGGGGCTGGACTTTTTAAAGCAGCAGCTCAGCACTCGATTCCAGCTCTCTAACAGCCATTTCGATGTTACCATTGGTTTGGGAACACTGGAAGAATTTTTGCTTCTTTATTTTCTACCTTGCTCTCATATGGAAGCATTACAGAGCCCCAGCACAAACATAAATTCCAGCAGATATTGGTCACCAAATTGCTGGTGAGACCCTCAGAGGTCTCTCCAGTCCAACTCTTCACAGACCTATTTTTAGCAGTGCAGTAGTGGATGCTATTAATTAGCCATCTCTGGCTGGCTCCTTTAACTTTTAACCTTGATTAAAAAAGCACATGTGCTGACTGTTTAGCCAGAACAGGAAAATTCCTTGTTTGTAACCTCTGGCTTGTCTGTTTTTTCCTAGGAGTAATTTTCCAAAGAAATCTGTAACACATTTAATGTGCCAGAACACATGTTCCAGGCCTGAAAACACAGAAAGAGGTCTGAACCTCGTCCACTACAGGGTCTTTTTTTATTTGAAGGGGGGTTGGAATGATCTTTGCATCACCAGAGAAGTCAGCACTGTAAGAGACTTCCAGAGGTCACCTAAGTCCAGCCTCCAGGCCTAAAAGGGAATTGTGTTAGGACTGAACTCTGAATTCAAAATATCTGAAGTCCTAACTCAGTGAAACTTTACAGCACAGATAACTTCAAACACACGTGTCATCTCAGCATGGGGCTGCTGTCATGGCTAAAATTAAGCACATGTAAGCACCTCCTTGGAGCCAGCAGGGTTTGGGCCCAGTTGTTTATTTATTCAATACCCTGCTTTTAAAGCTCCTTCATTAAACACCAGGATAGATGTGGAAATATTCATTTTTCACTGTAATTTGATAGATCTCCCAGAGATTAAGCTATTCCAACCAATCTGCAGTGCATTTCTGTACATACCCAGTCCCACCATGAGGCTTCACTTACTTTATCAACCCATCCTCCATGTAAATGTCTGCATAGAAGGACTGGTCGTCATTAACTATTTTACCACCTTTGATCAAAAGACGATCGCTCTACAACAAAAAGAAGCACAGCACAAGACACAATTATTCAATGGGAGAGCTGACAGTCTGCAGTGTCACTCCAGAGATGAAAGAGGAGGGAAGGCAACAACCTCTGCATTATTCACCAGCACACATCAAAACACGAGTCAACTGCCGCACTTTCAACTGGAAAGATAAAATGCTTTATTTCATCTGCAAGGCCTTTCATCACTGATGATCCAAAAAAAAAAAAAATCAGAACGAGGAAAGAAGTGGGTTCAGCTTCACTCCTACCTGAAGCCTGCCACCACCACCTGCAGCAGCAGCACTGAATAACACTTGGAGGGATGTGTCAGAACCACATCTCTTATTTCTTCCTTTTGGGTCAATACGCAAAATTTCCTATATGCATCCACACAGTGGAGTCACTGTTTGGCTCAATGTGAGTCAACTGCTGTCAGGGAAATGGCCCAAAAGTCTGTTGCCAGGGGTTACACAACACAAACAAACTCCTTTGGTCCACTTCAGTGATGTTTCAGTGCAGTGGATCCAGAGCACCACTGCAGAACCAGATGGAATACGTGCACATATTTAGCAAATTAGGGTTAAGGGAAGGATATACAAAACGGTTATTAAAGTCTCCTCTAATTAGAAGACAGTTTGGCAGGAACAGGAAGGCAATTATAAAAAGGCAGCTATCAGGCAGTGTGATTTTATCCCAGCCCAGGTTGCAGCTTGCTTCTGCAAGATTTTAGGTCAAAAACAAATGTTGGCTTTCGTTTTTTTTTTGTTTTTTTTTTTCCTTGCAGTAGTCATAAATAAGAGTGAAACTCACTGCAGAGCTCCTGATGGGGAGGAGGGTTAAAAGTGTCTGGCTGCTACAACCCCCGGTTCCTTCATTCCCCACATCACAGATGCATTTTTACAGCAGATGAATATTTACAGCAAAGCACACACATGCTGTGAATCTTTGGCTTTAACCACACCTTTGGCCCTCAGATCTGCACTTGTACTTACTCTGATTCTTTCCTCCTTTTTCACAGAAACACCTCTGAAAGAGAACAAAGCGATACAGGCACAACCAAAGGCTGGGGAAATCAAAAGCTAGACTTTTAATTCAGCGGTGCCACGGACTTACAGAAAATATAAGTAAGAATTTATAGAAAAAAATACATATAAAACAGTGATAGGGGTGCTCAGGGCTCTGATTTTCAAGTGCCAACTCCATTCATTGAAGGAACAATCAGGCATTTTCCCAAATTCCTCATAATAAAGCTGAAGAGTTGGAGCACCCAATTCTCAACTGACACAGCTCTTTTAACACCAAAAGGGCTCCATGAATTGCATCAGATACTGATTTATACCATTATATCCATCTTTTGTATCACTGCTTAACATCTAGGAGGTGTTCAGTCCATCTCCCTCCTTTTCTGCTTCTCCTTGCTCCTCCTCCTGCAATGGAGAGTTCCCCTGGATAATGCTACTGATTTCAGATACAAAGAAACCCTCAAAATTTAAATGCAGGAGCTGTGGCAAATGCCAATAAATATGAGCGAATAAATGTGGGGTGTGAAAAACCCACTTGTCCTTCAATACCAGCCTCTCCAGCAAACTATCCTACATGTTTACCATTTCCAGAAATACTGCAGTGTTGGTGCCCACCTCCACTGCAGGCTCCTCGTGCCATTAAAATGGGAAAGCCTGGCCATGGATGTCACCAACAGCCCAAGTCCTCACACACTGCGCATCAATTAGGGAAGAAGGAGGGAATAAAATAGATGTAAAATGGCCACAAAAACGCAGCCTGGAGCATTTTAATGATGCTTCTGGCAGTAACCAGGGCTGCTGCTGGGCTCTTGCAAAGGCTCGGAGATCAGGACAAATCCTCCTGCTCATCTCAGCCACCCTGGAGACAAAAGCACACACAGCTCACATCCCTGCGAGGGCCTGCCACCAAATCTGTGTCTATTCAGCAGCAAAATCAGGGCAGCCACACATCCATTATCCTCATTTTTCCACCATTAGCCTCGGTTGATAATACCAGGTTTGCACAACAGCAAACAGAAGCAGAATCTGATTTTTCCTACTCCTCTGCAGGAGGATTGGGTGCACAGAACATAAATCAGAGCGTTCAGCCAGAAGAAAAAAATGCGTCATGCTACTCTTGGCCCATGACAGGGATTCAGCAGGAACCTCCATCGCCCTTTAAACAGAGGCAGCTTTTTAAACTCTACCATTGGACTCTCGGAGGGAAACTGGCTCCCCTTTCCAGAGAAAAAATAATTTAAAAAAAGAAGGATGCTCCATTTACCAATAACCATTTTGCACATCCTCTCCCTTCCTCAAACACTGCCATTGTACAACCCAGCGACTCCTGCCCAAACCCGACACGTCAAAGCCCCGTTTCGGAGCTCCTTTTCCTGCCCCCGAGGATGAGGAGGGAGGACGGGGAAGGGCGTGTCCGTGGGGAAGGTGAGGAACCGCTGCCAAGGACGAAAAACTCCCGCGTCCAAAAAAACAAGCGGCTCCAGCAGCCCGTTAGTCGAGGGTATCTTACGTAACCAAAAGTTGGTACCCTTGGATCTGCAATACCTGCCCTAAATCGGCTCCCACAACAAGGAGACCGCGGGAAGGGCTTACATAACAGCTCCTTCCCTGCTCCCCCAGGACCGCACCGAAACCTGCGCCTTGCCAGAAGCTTCCTGGCGAAGAAAAAACCATCCTGGACAACCCCCAGCGCCAGCCCGCCGGGGAATGAATGCGCTCTCCGGGATGCGCTCGCCCGGCGCCGCCCTGGGACGGGCGGGGATGGAGCCCCCCGGGGAAGGCACCGATCCCTGCTGGACACAGCCAGAGAGATGGGAGAGACCCCCGGGAAAGGCACCGATCCCTGCTAGGCATAACCCGAGAGCTGGGAGAGACCCCCGGGGAAGGCACCGATCCCTGCTAGGCACAGCCAGAGAGATGGGAGAGACCCCCGGGAAAGGCACCGATCCCTGCTAG
>QUSF01000095.1:512166-599364 GCA_003676055.1 Chloebia gouldiae | reverse complement strand
CCGACCCCCGGCCCCCCCGGCGCTGCAGCACAGGAAGCGCCGCATTATCCCTGATCCCATTATCCTGCCCCAGCCCCGCATCGCTCCGGCACACAAAGGGCTCCATCCCCGCGCACCCCTCCCCCTTCCCCGCCGCTATTCCCCTGCGCTCCACTCACCGTGATCCGCGGAATATTTTTCTTCCCCTGATAAGACATCTTGGGAAATCAACCCCCGATGTATTTATTCAAGAATGTTATATTTTTTGTAAAAGAGAAGCGCGGCGGCTGCTGCACCGCTATTGTCTCCCGCGCAGCAACTGCTCCGCGACCTCCCCTTCACCGCTGTGTAGATCAAGGAAAAAAAAAAAAAACCACCAAAAAAACCAAACAAAAAAAAAAAAAACACCCAAAAAAAAAAAAAAACCCAGAACAAAAATAAATCTCCCGAGGCCAAATCACTGCGATGCAGGGAAGGGGAGCGCGGGGGAGGGCGCGGCACGGCGCGAGAGGTAATCGGCTCTCCGCAATGGCAGGAACGGGAGAAGCAGCCAACCCTGCGCGCCTCCCTTTCTTCCCTGCGCCCGGAGCCCGGCCCAGCCCAGCCCCGGCAAAGCCAAGCCCGGCCCAGCCCAGCCCAGCCCCGGCAAAGCCCGACCCAGCCTGGCCCGGCCCAGCCCGGCCCGGCCCCGCGGAGCAGCGGCGGGGCGGGAGCTGCGCATGCGGCCCCCGCCGCTCCCGCGCCCCGTCCGCCCGCCGCGCCGCGCCATTGGCTGAGCGCCCGCCGGCATGCAAATCAACGGCGGCCTCCACCCAATGGGAGCGCGGGGAACGCGAGGAATGTAAATGAGCGGTGGGAGGGGCCGCGCGCTCCCGGCGGGGCGCGGGGGCGCGGGCGGGGGGAGGCGTCGGGACATCTCGGGATAACATGTCGGGATAACATGTCGGGATAACATCTCGGGATATCCTGTCGGGACGATATCTCGGGATACACGGACCGGAATCCATCGGGATACGCCAGGCACCGCCCGGCCGGCCTCCCGCTCCCACCGAAACGCTTCCCGGGGGCCTTGCGTTAGTAGGGTGCAGCGCTGGGCGGGGCAGCCGCGGGGCTCTGCGTAATGACCCCTTCGGGGGATGCTAACACCCCGCTTTGTTTCCCGTCGAGATCCCCCGGGAGCAGCAGGAACGACCCCGCTATTCCCGACACCCCCATGGGGCTGTAGCCCACCCCGGGAGAAGCGGGGACCATCCCGCATTCCCGGGGCTGCGGGCAGCCTCCATCCCCTCCGAGCGCCCGCACGGAAAGAGCGGAGGATGCCCGGCGGGGAACTCGCTGCTTTCCATCTTCTTTGTCCTACCCCGCCCTTCTGGCGCTCCCAATTACCAAATAGGCGAGGAGGGTTGGTGGAGGGGGAATGAAGATTTGAAGCCACTTTGTTTTCCCAGTCTGCCTTCTCCCATACCTCGTGCAGAAAATCCAGCCCGGATCCAACCCCCACCAGACACCTGTGGTCACTAACCTGAAACCTTAGTGCCAGGGAAATGTGGGCTCAGAGCTACGCACCCGGGCGTGGGCGTCCTCTCCATGGTCTCTCGGGCCATTCCTTACTACTCCAGTGCTGCCAACTCCGTGTTCCATGTTTCAGTCACACTTGGAGTCAAATTTCTCAGTCCCTGAACTCCATAAGCTGGTACTTCAAGGAAAGAAATATTCAAGGAATATGCATTAAACGGCATAAATATCTCCTCGTTGTTTACAGCGCACTTGTCTCAGTGCAGGGCAAGGTGGTGGGATCCGTGGCCAAGCGGGTTCCTCTGGCATCAGCTGTGCTGGGGTAAGGTACAGTACAATTTTTGAGAACTCAGTGCCACAAATTCACTTCTGCTTGAAGATTATAACTAATAATTAATGGTCAAAGACTTACCTTCCCTCATTCACGATGAATTTCACATCACACAAACTGCATCTTTGCCTGCCACGAAATTGTGATCTCTACATATCCAAACACGCCACGCACACCCACTAAGAAATGAAACCTTTGGTCTAGGAGAGCAGTAAATCATTATAAAGACAACATCTGTTCAAACAGACTCCTACCAGGACCTTTTATGTTCATTTATTCACAGGAAGCTCTAAGGAATATGGGGAAGTAGTTTTTCCTGGGTATAGGTAGGATATCACACAACATTTAAGGAGCTGATGTGTCAATCTGTTAATATCCAATTAGCAACAAATGAAAAAATGGCTTATGACAGTGACAAAATAATTAATTTGTCAGCCTGTGGGGTTTATTTTGATTTAATGATTGGACTAGACAACCCCAAATGAGTTATCCTGAGCCTCTGATGTGTGCTTGAAGGAGATTTGAAACCTTAGCATATTTTTGCTCAGAACATGGTACCAAGAATCTGCATCAGGTCTCAAATTTAGACAGTGCAACTGTTCCTTTTTTTTTCTCTTTGATGCTTGTTTTCCTCCTCAGTTTAATGCCTGAATGGTTCCATGCCTTTTATTTGAAGGTAGGAGAGTACCAGAGAGGAATCACACACTGCCCAAGGTTGGGAGCTGGCACCCAGGCCTTGGGGAGTGGATCACCAACACACCTAGAGCCCATCTCAGCTGCCCAAACACACCTATTTCAAATTTTCTTTTTTTTTTATTATTTTAAAAAGGCATCCTACTGCACATGGGCTTAATTCAGAGCAGCAGTTCTTGAACACTGAGTATTCCATACTCAAATATTCCATAACTTGGATCCAGCAGTGACTAGGGTCAGAAAGCAATAACCAATCTTCAGGAGACACTTAGCTTGTCTTTCTCATCACCTTGTTGCAAGAACCTAAGTAATACACGAATGAAGCAAATTCAGAGATTAAAGGGCTGGAAAACCACGATGGCTGAAAATGCAACAACTACAAAGCACCAAATTTTTAAAATTTCCATGATTTAGGAGCATGATTTAGGTCCCAAGCACATCTCTTAGCTTCATTACAGCACACCGATATGCCCCAATTTTCTTTGCTTTTAACAATGAGCTAAAATATCAAAATATGTAACTTTTAAATTACTGTAGTTGCAAACTGGTTTATTTGGCCTTGCTAAAAAAGGTGAGGAATGGAATTTGCCTATTGTATAACAGAGGAGAGGAGAGGAGAGTTAATGGACAGTGTTGGGATGAGAACAAGTGGGGAACAGCCTGGAATTACTTAAGTGCATCTTTTTGGGTTCTGATAGAGCCTGGAGCAATCTGGTCCAGTGGAACTGGTTGAGCTTTAAGGTTCTTTCCAACCCAAACCATTCCACCATTCTCTGAGTAATTCCTCTGGTAAATCTCTACTTTCTGCATAAATTCCCCCACAAATTAAATGAAGAAAAGTAACTATTCATGAAATGTCAGAGGCAGGAGTTGGGTCCTTTGTTAAAAGTCAAGAATTGAACTTTCTTGTTAAATCCTGGCAGGGCTGGATCCAGCCCTGCTGCCCTACAGCAGTGCTGGGATATTTTGAGAAGTGATGGGATTTCTGGATAATGCTGATGCACTTTGTCTTCCACAGGTCTCTTAATGCACACAGGGATAAAATTAAAGGTGTCACATTAATGAGCACTGTCTAATCAATGCTAATGAAGGGAAAGACAAGAGTGTCCCTGACCCATCCTCAGGCTTCATGTATTTGGGGGAGTATTGGCCTGGATTATCATCAGCCCTTCCTGCCCAGCTGCTGCAGCACTTCTCGTGAGACTTGGCTGCAAAAACTTACTTCATGTTAAAGGAACATATATATGTCTAAATTTATATCCTGCAAATGTCCAGAGGGAAAATGGCACAGGAATATGAGAGTCTCTGTGCAGTGATAATCTATGCTAAAATCATCAGAATAAATCCATGCTGAAATAAGCCAGCACAGGCATCAGAGGAAATCAATTTACATCAGCTTGAATCTTAACTCACAGATTCTGTGAACTACCATAAAGCACTTGGAAAAGCATTTCATTCCCACTGTGGCGTTACTGGATGGTTGGGAAAAGAAGTATTAAAAAGAGTTTCTTCCTCTGTGGAATTTTAGTGTAATGGCAACAAAGCCCACATCATTTCTGCAACACTCAAGTTGCTTCTCCTCCTACGGAATACTTAAAGGTGTGTCCACAGTGGCGTTTTGCCATGAAATTAAAAAACCTGCAAATGGAAATATCCATTTTAAAACTTAACGAAAAGAGTGATCAGAGATGGATTTAAATAAACTGAGCCAAAAGAGCTTCCAGGAGTTCACCCATCAGGCCCCGATTTTCTGCCATGATCCTGCCAATGCCAATTGTTGCTCCAACTCTCAATGATTTTAAAGTTTTCCATGGATCCAGGAACATTCTCCATCCTAGGAAGTGCAGAGAGGATTAAATCCTGATCCATGGTAGGAGGAGTTACATCTGTCCTTCCCAAAAGATTATGGAAGAACTGTCCTTCATTAATCATTGTAAATTAAATTACTGAGGGGGGTTGTACTTGACAACAGACATCTCTTGCTTTATTATCTTAGAGCAGAAAATTAAAATTAAGAGTTATATTGTAGAAATTACCATGGGGGTCAAACGTGTTACTATGAGGAGGTAAAAATCATACAGCTTCTCAGGGAAACAGCCTGTTGGGTTTTTTTTTGGTTTTGGGTTTTTTTTTGCATACAGACTATCACTTTTTTTGAGGGTAAGATTCACTTTCTAGCCACACAAACAGGACAATCAAAATGTACATTCAGTCTGCAAATTAAAATTAACCTTACAATTGATTTTCTTTCTTTTACTATCCAGAGAACCCTTCAGGAGACTCAAAATTAGCATTTTAAGAAGGCTGTTAGTGTTGGAGTGTGTTTCTTAGAGGAAATGTCCTGAGCACCGTGATTTGAATTATCCTTAAACAATCCTAGCAATTAAACAATTCCCCATCATGAACCCAGCAACGAGCCAGGCTCTCTTCAGGGTTCTAGACAGGGATTGCTCTGTCAGAGGTTGTACAATTCAAATAAAAATTGTGCTATTCTCTCCAAACTGCTCACAGCCACATCCTGCCCTGACCTGCACCACAGCTAAATGCAGAATTTCTGGAATAAAGGCATGGGACATTCAGGCCTCGCTGTCACTGCCTCTCCCTTTCATCCTCTTGCACCCCAGGCCCATGGGCAGGTGCTAAGAAATGGCTGTTTTCAGTGATTGTACAGTTTTTTAACATTATAATCCCTTCTCCTTCCCCCAAAACCTAGAGGGCAACGCTTCAAGCTCTCAGCCACTGCTGTCCCTGCTTGTGCCAGCCAGCTTTGCCTTCCTCTGAGGTGCAGGATGATCATAACTCAGGGAAAAAATGGAATTTTGACCTGTATTCTCCCACCATGGGAATCATTCCTGCTCTTTGGGAGGGGATCACAGGACAGGGCATTGATAATCACACAGAAGTGCAGAGAGGTTTGGGTTTTGGTGGTTTTCTGCTCCCAAATGCTGTTGTTTTATAAGCTAAGAGAGTTCATGAGAACACATCCCCCCAGCCCCACCTGAAGTTCATTGACAATGTAATTTTCCAACTTTGTGACAACATCCCAGGAGATGCACCCAGATTTGATGTGCCACAGGACAGATGTGTGATACAAGGAGTCAGACACAGCCCTGCAGGTAGAAATCTTTTAGGCAGACCCTAAATGACTGCTCAGCACCTTCTAAAACCAGATGGGGCCTGTTAAATGGTGTCCAGGGAGGTGGCACAAGGGTGGCACACCAAACTGCCACTGCCATGTGCCAATAATTGCATTTATCCCTTGGGATGCAGCCTGCATCAGCTCCGAGCCGAGCAGGGAGATCTGCCTCCAGGTGTTTGAATTTTCCCATCAAATCTTTAACCTGAATAATCCATTGGCCCTGTATCAGAACCCCTTGCTCATTCCTGCATGGAAGTGTGGTATCAGTAAATTCTGCATATAAAACCACTCCAGAAGACACCCGTTGGATGTGTGGAACAGCAGCTGTGCAGAATGATGGCTTTGAGAAGAAGTTTAGAGGACTTTGGCATTTTTGCTCCTCAGTGTTGCTTTTTGGGTTTTTTTTCCCCCACAAATCATCCTGACCCATTGGAAGAATATGCAAGTCATCCTCCCTTATGATTATTTTGCAAGCAATGATTGTCGAAACAAGGCTAGAAAAATTGCAGGCATTGTAACAAATTAAACTCAGGACTGCATTTCCAGCTGTCTGGAACAGCTCCTTTGTTTTAGACAACAGTTCCATTAATGTTCCAGAGTCTGTGATTATTTGAGCTCTCAACAACATCCTGTTATTCATTATTTCTCTCCAGGAATGAACAACCATGATCCTGAGAGCTTTGAGGTTTTAGGAAAAAGTCCAGTCATGTCACAAGTTTCATGAGAGTGTTTTGCAAGTGAGTCCTTTCCTATCAATTCTAAACTAAAAACATTTTCCTACTGTCTGTTTATTCATTGTTGTTATTTGTTACAATAGGCTTTGTTGGTTTAGACCAGCAGTTTACACACAGTGCTCTGTGCTTCCCAAAGGGCCAGGAACTGTTTTAAGGGAGGCAAAAAAGGAATTTAAAGGTGCACAGGGGAAACACACTGGAGTTACTACGAGATGGCAAACGAGGGAGACATCTGAGATCCCAGGTCTTGTAGGGTCTGAGCAGCTACTCAGGCTCTCTCTGCAAACCAGATTAAAGTCCTTGTGACCTCTCTTGCAATTCAACCTTGTTTTTCTCTATAGGTGTTCTCTAAAATACTGTCATTCTCCCAAAAATGCAAGAGGAAGGAATAGCAATTACAGATGTGGGAAATCTGAGAAATACACTAGGAGAAATGACCCAGCTGAAGAAATCAATGGCCAAAGTTTTTCAAACCCCAGATGAATGCCCCTCTGTCAGGACTTGTCACGTAAGGAAAAGGGGAATATTGCCCTGGGATGCCATTCCAGCAGTCCCTGCTCTGGGACCAGGAACCTTCCAGCTTCTGCACTGACTGCAAGCAGAGCTGATGGACAACGGAGCTGGGGAAGGGTTTGGGGCACCAGGAGAGGCTGAGGGAGCTGGGAAGGGGCTCAGCCTGGAGAAAAGGGGGATCAGGGGGGACCTTGTGGCTCTGCACAGCTCCTGCCAGGAGGGGACAGCCGGGGGGTCGGGCTCTGCTCCAGAACAGGGACAGGAGCAGAGGGAATGGCCTCAGGCTGGGCCAGGGCAGGCTCAGGGTGGATTTTAGGAAAATTTCCCCATGGAAAGGGAGCTCAGGCCTTGGAACTGCCCAGGGAGAGGTGGATCCCCATCCCTGGAGGTGTCCATGGAACTCCTGGAGGTGGCACTCAGAGCTCTGGGCTGGGGCAGGGTGGGATTGGCCACAGCTGGGACTTGAAACTCTTGGAGGGCTTTTCCAACCTGGATTATTCTGTGGGTAAATCCCACTGCAGAAATCGATCTTCCAGGTGCACAGCAGCTCCTGAGAGCCAGGTCAAGGACCTCTTGCCTCATTTAAGGAATCCCACATCTGAAGATGATGTTCTTGTCACAGCCCAGTGCTGGGGTCAGGGCCTCGGAGCCCTGAGCAGGGCCCATACACTGAACCAGCAGCTCCAAAAACAGAAACAGCCCAAACAGGGAAGATGAGAAAGTTCAGATGGGAAACAGGAGCACAGTCAGTTCTGCTGGCAGCTGGAAGCAGCAGGGTTTGGCTCCAAGCTGAGCTGCAGACCTGTTGAATTGGCCACCAGAGACGGAGCTGCAAACGCTGCTGGAACTGAGGCTGAGCCTTCCTGGTGCCTCCAGAGATGATCTTAACCCTGAATTATGAGGCAGCACAGCCCAGGGGCAACACATGATAGATGGCTACAGAAGGTCCCAGGCAAGACAGACACAGAAGGATTTGATTGCCCTTATCTTGCCCCACAAAACAAAATATTGCAATTTAATGTGGAATAATTGCATCCCCTTTTTTATCCTCTTGACAGCTGAGACCTCAGAGAAAAATATAAAAAATAGCTTGTCCATATAGCTTTGTTAACTATTTCAAAGGGGATTAAGAGAAGATCTTTCTATATGTGACAGAAAGGATGACTGAGTTTTAAACCCATAGAGCCAATTTTACTTCCTGAGGATTTAACCATTGATTCAAGCTATGGGTGCAGTCAGCTGGAAAACCAAAGCTAAAACATTCCTGCAATAAATTCCCGATCCATAGCATGACATCTATCCCAAGAGACTTACCCCAATGCTCACCACTCCTCACATCACAATCCATTGGCATCAGTGTTAAGTAAAGCTAATGAGAAACAGCTCAAATGTTTTGTACCATCCCATTATTTCATCCCCTCAGCTAACATTTAGACAATAATCTTTAAAATAGAATAAAAAACACACTTAAAAATATTATTAATATTCTCAGTGGATTCTGATTTTGCACAATGTTGTACTTAAAATTTTATTATACTGGTCAGAAAATAATTTATCTTTTCAGAGTTAATGTATATCCTGCTTATACTTTATGTCCCACAGGACATCAGATTGTCCAAAATTAGCTCTTAAAATGTCATGAATTGCAGAACCTTTGACTCCCCGAGATGAAAAAGCCCTTTATTCTTGAAATGTGCCTTGATTGGTCCAACAAGACTAACTAATCATGGAAAGTTACTCCATTAATAGACACTCCAGCATGACCAAGCAAACTTGAGGCATCTGTAGTGGCAAATTTTTGTTTGGGTTTGGGAAACCAGGTTTGGAGCATTGTGGAGCACATCCTCCTCCTCACGGGGCTGGTGTGTGGGAATTCTGAAAATCTGTGCCTGTCTTTGTGAGCTCTTTGTGAGCAGTGGTTCACATGTGGAAATATGGCTGGATAGAGCCCTGGGGTCACTGCAACAGAGTCTGATTTGGGGAGGATGAGCCTCTAGTTTATATTTTATAACTAATACATTTGATTCATTTATATTTTTATGTTACCTTCAGTAGTACTTCACGTTTCTGAAAGCAGGAGAAAGTGGTGAACAAGCCCATACTCTGAATTGCAGGCAGACTTCTGCCCAGCATACACAATCCATATCAGAATTAAAAACCAGAAGGCACATCCCAGGAGCAGCTCCCAGAAGAAAGGGCTGGAGACTGCTCAGAGAAACTCCTGCCCTATAGCTGGAGTTTAAGGTACTTCATTCATTCATTTCTGCTCTTCCAACCTCTGCCGGCATTGTCAGAGGTGTGCACCGAGTATTTCCTGGCTCACCAGCTGAGTAAAGCTGGTATAAATCGATCTATTGAGGAAAGCAGATGGGCATGGCCAGGCAGATCAGTGGCTTTTGCCTCTGGAAGAGAATGGGCTTTATTACACCCTGACAGATCCAGAGAATGAGAAGTATCTGCAGCAGTCTTAAAATCCTGGGAGGAGTTCTGGGTTGCTACAAGGATGCCTCATTCCTGTGAAAGTCCCAGATCTTCCCGAGTCAAAAATCCCCAGTGTAGGCAGCAGCCCTGCTGAAAATTGGCATTGAAATGCAGCTGCCCGGGGCCGCTCCGGCGCCTGTCCTCCCCTGGGAGCAGGGGTCCCCCCTGGAAGAAGCCTGCAGGGATCTGATCCCGGTAGGTGGAGGCTCTCTGATGCTCTTTTGCTCACAATCGCCTTTCTATTCCGCGAGCTGCATTCCCTGCCTGGGTGGGGCATTTCCCTACCTTCGTGCTGGGGGAATTGCCTAAGAAACAAAAAAGTCGCTGTTTCTCCCCAGACAGGAGGGCAGGGCGGGGTGTTTGCGAGTGCGGGGGTGGGGTGGGGTGTGGGGGGGGTCTTCTTTCTTCTTGTGCCCCCCTCTCGTACACCTGCAGAGAGCCCCGGACAGCGTTCGAGCTCTGGAGGGAAGGCACGGGCTGCCACACGGATGCAGGGGACATAAAAGCCAGCGGCTGCAGGTGGAGAGGATCCGTCCTCTCTGCAGCCTATCGCGTGCCCGACTTCGCCCCACACACATATATATATATATATATATAAATATATCTCTCTATATATGCACCCACCTTGTCATTCAGGTTCTGCAGCGCCTCCTTCCCCGTGGCACTCCTGATCTCCACCTTTCTCCCGAATTCAACAGATGGTTCCCCTCCCTTCCCGCTCTGCTTGGAATAGACGGACTGAGCGTCTGGACCCAGGTGGGCAACGTCCTTCTGCTTTGCCACGACTTTGTTACATCCGCGGCCCACCGAGAGCGAGTCGAAGTCGATGGTCTTGTTCTCCAGGGAGCCTTCCACCGGGCAGAACATGCCACAGAATTTCTGCCGAGGCTTGGGACTGCCCGAGCCCAGGTTTTTGAAGAAGGCTGGCACTTCTTCTTCCTCGCCCTGCCGCCCGTTCTGCTTCCTCTCTGCCATGGCTTGGGGAGGGTCTCCCTGCTAAGGGGGAATAACAACAGCGGTAACCAGGAGGATCCTGCACACGCACACACACTCGGAGAGAAGAGGTGGGGAGGGGGGAAAGGAAAGCGATAGGAAAGAGACGGATCTGGGTCCTAGAGATACGGCAACATCAACTGCAAAGGGCTGTGCCCGGCAGGTCCCCTGCCCCCATCGGCACCAGCCTGTGGCTCGCTCTCTTTCTTTGATGCAGCGCAAAGTTGGAGCAAGGATGGGGCAGATCCTGCTGCAATAAAGGGAGGAGGCTTCAAGTTCCCAGCATCCAGATGCGGAGGGAGGGAAAAGGAGAGAGAGAGAAGGAAAAAAAAAAAAAAAAAGCTCACTCTGCAGCAGAAACTGAGGACTGCTCCGGAAGTGATGCGAATGGTGAACTGGCAAATGGACTCGATCAGGTTGGAGCAACAGCCCCCTTCACACCCTCCGCCTCCCCCTCCCCTTCCCCGGCGTGCAGATCTCGCTGTTCCAGGGGGCTGATGGAGACCGAGCACCTCCTCCCCTCCGGCCGCTCCCCTTGCCCGGGCAGGGCAGCAAGGGGCTCTGCCTCTGTCCCTCCCTTCCTCCCACCAGCCTGTTCCCTGCCTCCCCCAGCCCACAATGGTGGAGTGCTCCGGGAATCCCATTGTTCCTCACTTTTCCCGGCGCCGCGGAGCCGGAGGGCGGGAGCAGCTGGGATCGCAGCTGGGTCAGTGGGATTTGGGAGCAGAACGCTGACTCAGCTTCCTGGGGTTTCGGGCGTCGCTGGTGCAGACCCTCCTCAGGGGGGAAAAGGGCTGATGGATGGCATTGGAGAGAGGATGAAAAACAGACACGGATGGGAGAGGGATTTGGGAACCGGGGGAGAGAGGAAAACGAGCTGGCAACCGGGACTTACCTCCAGAAGCCAAAATTATTGACCTTGCGAGTCAGTTAAGCCTCTGCAGTGGCAGGAGACCCCGGTTCCTCCCTGCGGGAGATCAGGAGAGGCAGCCAAAGGCGGCTGCGGCTGAGGGCAGGTTTCTAGAGGAGGAGACGGAGCAGCCCCGCGTGCTCCTGCCCGTGTGACAGCGACCCTGCGACGGGCGCCAGGGAAGGTGCGAGAGACGGGGACAAGGGGGACATGGGGCAGAGGGAGCGTGGGGCAAGGGCAGGGAGGCAAAGGGAGGATGCGAGCGGAGGAACGATGGGGAGGAAAGGAGAGATGGGGTAGAGAGAAGATGGGGGCAGGGGGGAGATGGGCAAAGGGGAGACGGGGGCGAGGAGAGGTTGGGGGCAGAGAAGAGATGGGGGACAAAGGGGAAATGGGGGATGGAGAGCAGATGAGGGCAGAGCGAGGATGGAGGGCGAAGAGAGATGCAGCGCAGAGGAGCTGGGGAAGAGGGAAGATGGGGGCAAGGGAGAGGGGCTGAGGTCAAGGGAGAGACGGACCGGCCCAGCCACCGGCGCTGTCCCTTCAGCACCAGCCGCGCCCGGCGTGGGGCGGCTCGGAGCCCGCCGGACTCGCCGCCCGGCGCAGCCCCTTCGCCGCTCTGCTCCAACCCAGCGCCTGCTACGCGTGTCTGGCATCCTCTGCCACTCATTCCCCGGGGTTTGTACCGAAACGAGCCGCTCCAGGGGCTGCGAGGTGCAGGGAGGGCTGGGCTCCTTCCCAAAGGGACTCTTGGAGTGGAGTCCCCCAGACCCTGCGAGCCTGGGAGACCCTGGGGAGGTGGGAGTGGAGCCAGTCTGGTCACAAAGGTGAGAAGTGCAGCATACAGTAGGTCGAACGTGGCCGTCTCCACCTGATAATACGTTTTCCATATGTGAGTTGGGGCCCTCAGGATAATCCATATGCAATGTTTGTGCGGGCCAAACCCAGTGGCCAGGCTGCTTATTCCCATGCATTATTCATTGATAGGCATCTTTGCACATGCGTGCATTAACTGTTAATTGAGAGGCATCTGTATCCAAATAGCTACCGAGCACCTTTGCAAGATTAAAAAAAAAAAAACACTAAAAGAAATAAATCAAGGTGTATTTAAAAAATAATAATCCCAGAGCCATGTCTCCCTGCAAACCACACCCAAATCAAGGCATTTGTATCCAAAAGGTGGAAAATCACCAAAGCCAAGGTCACAACCGAGCAAAGCCCAGTAATAAATGCACAGTGCAGTGATAAAGGACTCCAGACTAAAAGGAAAAAAAAAAAAAGCCTGGAGCTTGGCCCTGAAGGATGAGGATGATGTGCTCTGGTAACTAATGAAGGAGGGAGGAATCCAAAGACAGAGGCTCTCCAGGGAAACAGCCCCACCTCCTTCCCCTCCTGGGATCATCCCCGAGGACCCAAGCCGGGTTAGAGCCATGCTGATCTCAAGTGCTGGGTTGGGGACTGGAGCCCAACAGATGGTCTCTCAGGTACACACAAGTGCTGTTTTATTTAAGGTTTATAAATATTAATTGCCACAGCACTGCTGATCAGGCAGCACGGGAGCTGTGGTGAGTGTTGGTGGAGGCTCCAGCAGGAGGGAAGCCTTGGAGTGGTTGTGTGGACACGTTCTGCAGTTTGCTGAGATGAAGGCAGTGGCTTGCAGGGACAGCCTGGAATCCAGCTCGTTCATCCCTTGGCATAGCCCTGGGACAGGCTCAGGCTCTGTGGAGGGGTGGGAAGGATCTGTCAGGAACGCCAGAGGCTGTGCAGGGATCCAGACAGGAATGGAATCCTGCAGACAGGGCTAAACCTCCAAATGTCTCAGAGCTGGTAAAGGTCACTCCCAAAGGCTGAGTTTTCCTGCTCTACAGATCTGACTCTTTTACAACAACCCCACAACACACAGATAACCTCACACTGAATATCCATCTCCAAGTGCTTCCCCTTTCCACAGGCACTCGAGGACACACTCAGCAGTATTTCAGTTATTTGAGGTTTGTGTTTCCAGCTGGGCTTTTGGCAGCTCTGTTGAAGACCTTACCTGTGTCTGCTGATGTGCTGAGACTCTGGCTGGTCTCCTGTATCAAACCAAAGATGATTTCAATCACACAGAGGAAATTCAGACATTCCAAAAAATGACTGAACTGCTAAAAGACATCCTCCTTTGGCTTTATTCTCCTTTTTGGGTATTTCACAGTGTCTATCTACTAATTCTCTTTTTATGGCCCTTTCATGGACACTGAAAAAAAAGAAAAGGAGGCAATTTTAAAAAGTATCACAGTCTGGCTCACTGCGACCCCTAGTCTGGTTCAGCCAGGGGGAGTGTGGGATGAAACAGAGGAATGGGTAAGACAACCTTGCTGAAAAATAAAGATCTTTAATGGCAAAATAACAAATGGCAAAATAACAAATGCAGAAACTGCATCATCTGAGGGGCAACATCCAAAGGCCCAGGGGTGTGGCAAATGCAACCAGGTGTGGGGATCTTTGAGGCCAAGGGTCCAATCATGAACTCAGAACACCCAGAACCAACTGAGAACAAGAACAGAAGCCCAACCAAATACAGGATCATTTTATTTGCATACTGGCTCCCATGACCCCACTTTTCTCACCGTGACCTGGCTGGGTGTCCCCTCTTACTATCCTGTTTCCCACGGCCTCAGGTTGATGCCTTCTGTAAATGCTGCTGAAGCAAAAGTCCCAGCTGGATGAAATTCCATAAAAAAGTTTTTATTTCCACATATGAAACCCAAGGATCAGATCTTGCAAAACTCCCAGCTGTAGCAAATTCTATTTATTCTGTTACACTTGAACGAAAACACTTAAATGTGTCTACATGATTCCACAGCTTTATTCCTCAAATATTTCTTCCTCCAGGAAAAGTCTTGGCATGAGTAAAGATGCACCAGCCAGAGCAGTGAGAACTCAGACCCCCAAAATCACTCTGGGTTTGGAACCAGACATAGAAATTATTGCCTGCATGAGTTCCATTAAACCTCTTTAACTCCTGACACACAAGCCTTGTGTAAGATTCCAGAATTCCCAGTCAGGTATTATCAGATTTCCATCACCTTTGTTATCATAAAGAGAATATGGGAGGTTGGAATTTATATTTCAATTTGAGTTCACAGCTACATAACACAGAACAATTCCTGAGTGGTAACATATTAAACCAGCAACTGGATATGCCCATGCTCTATGCACAGAAATAACAATATTTCACTGAAAAATCACTGGGAGCTGATAATCCATGTGTTTAATAATCCCATGGGGTATCTATTTTCACTGAGAACAACATAAATTACTTTGAGAATGACATTAACCCTCATTTGAATTTCATAAACCTGGTGTCAATATGAAAATTCCTCAGAAAACTGCTCATGCTTGGCCCTACAAAGGTAGGGGAACACTGGAGAAATCTAAACACAACCTTAGAAATGAATCAGGGCAGTTGGAATCACACTGGCAGCTTCAGTCTCCATGGAGCAGCTTTTTATTCTGCTCCCATAATGAGCATTAATTAGTTCTTGCTATATCAGTTATAGGGGTGTGCAGAACAGAATAAGCTGAATGCTTTTTTGCAGAGAAACCATTTAGCAACACATGAAAATGGGTTAAATTTGTAATACTGTATGTGAATATAGTAATTGATAAAAGGAACAAAAGTGAGAAACCAAATAGAAACATTTCTTCTGATTTTCTTAACATCCTTAAACTCTGGACACCTTGGAGCAAGTGACTTCCACCAGGAATAACACCCCAGAGAAGTGATGAATAGAGCACTTACTGAAACTGCAGAGGAGAATGGCAGAATTGGCCTAATTTAAGATCCTTTTATGCTCCTGCACAAAAGTCCTGAGCACCATAAGTACTCCCTGCCTTCAGCACTCAGCACCCCACGAGAGGAGACAATCCCTGTCTGGGGATTTGCCTTGCCAGAGACAAGGAGAAGGACAGCACAAAGATTGCACGATTTTCTTTTGCAAAAAAATAGCTTTACACTGAGAGAAAGGAAATGTGAGCACAGAGATAGGCACTGGGCTGCCTCCTTGTCAGACAAGGGGGAAATTGTCTCTTTACTCTCATACTGAGACTTCCTTCGTGCACAGAGCCCTGGAATCCGACTGGAAAAACTCAGGAGCACGGGGCTGATCCCTGTGCCACCCAAGGGTGGTCAGGGATTTCTGATCTCCTCTTCCCTCTGGCCAAGAAATCCCAGTTTTACAAGAGCCTGGAGTGGCAGGACAAGGGGGGATGGCTTTAAACTGACAGAGAGCAAGTTTAGATTGGATATTAGGAAAAAATTCCTTTCTGTGAGGGTGGTGAGGGAGTGGGCAGAATTCCAGAGCAGCTGTGGCTGCCCTTGGATTCCTGGAAGTGTCCAAAGCCAGGTTGGGTCTGGAGCAACCTGGGATAGTGGAAGGTGTCCCTGCCCATGGCAGGGGGTGGGACTGGGTGGAATTTAAGGTCTCTTCCCACCCAAACTGTTCTGGGGTTCTCTGATTCCACTCCTCATGAATGAAATATCTAATGGTGCTTTATTCCATTTCTTTCTCACAGTGACTTCCAAGAGAACAATCAAACTTGTTTTGAATTAGAAACAAGGCAATATAACCTCTATGTTGCTTTATTTATCTTCCATCCTTAGGTGAGGTAATTGCTGCAAATCCAGAATTTTCTTCATTATTTAACAATTAAGAACCCAGACAGAACTGACAGCAGTATCTTCCACCATTAAATTGCCATTATTAAACTAAATGACAGCAACTACTTCCAAATCTGGGGCTCTTCCTATTGCAAATAATTAATTATTATACTTCCAGTGGGTGCAAGGCAGGATCCCAGTGAAATTTGGGTATTTGCAGAAGCAGAACTCCACTGAGTCAATTCTCCAGTGAAAATGTGCAAAGAAACCTGGCACAAGCCACTGTGGCAATTTAAGGGATGGCTTAGAGAGCTCCAGCCTGGGTGTCTGTAGGGGATGATCTGTAAGGTGTCCTACAACCCAAACCACTCTGATTCTCAAAGAGAAGCTCAACAAACCCTGAATAGAAATCAACAACATTTTAGGGATGCTCAGAGCAAGGATCTGTTTTAGGCCGTGCTGAATTCTGCAACCAGCACTGCTTCCAAAATTATGCAGCCCTTAAAAGCATCAACTTGTTGCGTGTGCCGCTGCAATAATCTTAAAAAGCCACCTTCCCTCTTTCTGGGTGTTGCCTCACAAATTGCTGCTCCCTGCATCCCATCCTGGCGTTTGAATTTTCTAAGGTTCATGATCAAGAGGTGGCACTGAATAAATGCCATTTCCAGAATATTCCTTGAGTATTAAAAATCCAACCAAATCCTAAAATGCTTAATTGGATTGGAAATTGTTCTGGCAGAGCACAAAATCTGAAAGGCCAAGTTGTCCATAGAGAAATCATTAACCAACTTCCCTTTGGGATATGATAATTGCTGGAGTGGCTGACAGCTTTCCTTGGCAGTGAGCACTCAAAGATGAGACACATTATTTCAGGAACATTAAAGACCAGCAGAAAGTCTTTTGATAAATGAATACAGTCCATTCAAATGCTGAGAAAAAGATCATTTTTTTCTCATGGTCCTTTTTATTTATCCTATGCCTCACTTTTCCTTTACGTTTTTTTCCTCAGCGACCTCAGCTAATATAAAGTAACCCTAACAAATTTCTGCCACTCAGATTTTGTTGCCAGTGGGTTTTACTCCATGCAAACAGTTTTGGTGTGTGCAATAGTACAAATATTGAGTCAATTACCAGAGGATTTAACAAAGGCCCAAATGGAAATGAGGCCCACAATTCTCAGTGACTTCCAGAGGGAGTGGAGACCCTCATTGCTATCAAAATCCCTCCTCACTAATGCAGCCTGTGAAAGGCACTAACCCACCCTAAAATCAGATTTTTCTCAGCTACTCCTAGGATGATCATCGACAGAAGCAACAGGAATATCTCTGAAGTGTTTAAGACAGAATTTAAGTATTTAAGACAGAAGCTCCAAATTTGTTGATTCCCTTGAGTTCCCTATGTGCCCTGTGACATTTGGGAGTCCCATCACAGCTGAATTACAGCTGATCACTGAATTGCTTCTTCCAGACAGTGTCATTAAGAGAACTCGCCCATCTAACCACAAAAAGGCAGCATTAAATATTAACATTTCCTCTGAATGTGACAGCTCCTGGCTCACCATCACTGGCATTCGTGTGGAGCTGGTACTGGGCAGGAAACAGCCATTGATCTGGGGACTGGAAATTATCTGGAGTTTTTCCAGCATTGTCTCAAAAGGACCCAGAATGGATAATGGCAACCTTTACTATTGGAACATGGCTTAAAATCTGACCTTCCAAGGCAGGGAGATCTGGCCAAAAAGGAAAGAGGAATGAGTGAATATCAGTTTTTGTCCTGTATTCTGGGATCTCCTGACTGCTCCCACCTCCCCAGATAAGGTCTTCTCATTGCAGACATGCCAGAGCTGTGATCCATGTGATTTCACACACCTTCCAAGTGCCACATTAATAAATAATGCTGTCACAAATAATAGCAAGGGTCATAAAGCACAGCTTGGCCTGTGAGTGATTCACCTACTTGACTTTGAGTGCTGGCAGCTCCCCGAGTTCCTCTGAGACAGGGCTAAAACTAAAACTAAAACTAAAAATCAGATGTAAATTCAACAGGAGAAGGAGGCCAGGCTCATGAAAAAAAAGAAAAAAAATTATTCTTTGATTAACATAATGCAACTGCATCAGGGGTGAAGCCCAGCTTCACCTTTCCTCTCAGCTGCTCTGGAATTGCTCTCTCCTGCCCCTGCTCTTCCCTAGCAACTCTTCCAGCACTTCCCATTCACTGAAACCTCCTCTCCTTTTATTGGAATAAAAATATTTAAATGTAACATAATGATAACCTGGAACAGCCAGAAATCCTTCCCCTCTCCCCTGTCAGAAGTTCATTGTGGATATCTCAGCTCCACAAGTTGAAAGGAAAGAAGGGGAAGGCCCATCAGGCCCCAGGGGAGGAAGGAATGATGGATGAAAATGGCCAGGTGAGTTCAGAGGGTGTTGCCTGTGCTGCTGGTTCTGTTTGTCAGCCTGGCTGGAATCTCCACCAGCTCATAGCACAAAAGCATCTTACCACTGAGCTGGATTAAGCAGCTTCACCTCGTGTTTGGGGATGGCTTTAGAGCCTATTTTAAACACAGGGCACCTCTCTGCACAGGTAGGCTCTGAAAAACAGCCCTGAATGCCCTGCTGGTTTACCTGCACACAATCACTGACCTGGGGAACCCAGGTGAAGGAGAGGAAAAATGTCTTGAGTCCACCTATAGAGGTAAACAGACTGTCCTGCTTTATTCTGCAATAAAAATGCCAACCAGAGACAGTAATAGAGAAGGAAGAACTGCTACACTGGAAATCCAATGGCTGTGGCTAAACTGGGCCATAGTGACAGATTGGTACCAATTCCAACTGGAATAAAATGGGAAATAACTACACAAAACAGATTTTCAAGCAGTGCAACACTTTAAAGTGAAACAGAAAGACCTAAAGTTTCATATATGCTTCACATTATTATTGCAGCAGGTCATGAGCTGTATAAGATTATAAACATACACACAAGCAGCAGCCTTTTCCAAAGGTCTCAATCAAAGATTTGCTTGATGATCCATGTTCCCAGGGAACTGGAATTTGGTTCAAAATCAGAAAGAAGAACAGGGAGGACAAAGAGTTAAACAAAAACTTCACGCTGAAAATTTCATGCTGAACATTTTGTGCTGAAGATACCAAAGCAAAAAAATCAAACCAAGTTATTAAACCCCATAAAAGGAAAACTTCTCTTTTCTCTCTTGTTTTCACAAAGATTTCTGTCCTCTCCACGTGAGATATCTGGGAGAGCCAGTGCTAACTGGAAAGACACCTTGGTGCTGCTGAGTTTTAATATAAAGCTAAGAAGGTTCAAGCTTGAATTTCAAGCAGTGATGTGCCCTGGGCTGTCTCTGCACTGTTCAGGTTCTTCATTTTGCTGACACAGCTTGCAAACCCAATCAGGCCACGGCCCCTGTGAAAAGCCTTCACCTCAGCACCCGCACACAGCCCCGAAAACCATTTGTCATTTCTGAAAATCTCATCTCATTACATTTTAAACAGTCCCACAGACAAAGGCAGCATTATTGGCCTCACTGTACACAGGGGAAATGAGGCATAGAAATTCAAATTCACCTCCAGCCACAGCAACAGCCTGGGACAGAGCAAGACACCGGGCCAGGCTCCTGTTTTGTGCAGCCAGCCCCATCTGGGGATCCTCCTCCACCACTGCTCTGCCCTCAGTTTCCAGCCTCCTATTTCCAGGCAGGAACAGCATCAGGGATAAGAAAAGGGACTAAACAGACCAACAGCCCTGAAGCCTCAGATCTCTTTGTGCTGCTCTGCACAAAGTCTGGGGCGTTGCTGCTGCTGCTGCCATGAACCAACATCCTCATGCTGCACTTATTAAATAAATCTAATCTTATTAAACTGCATTACAAGCTTTTATTTCATAAATCTGTTTGCCTTACAGATCACCCAGAGAGTTAACTCCTGCCTGGGCTCTGCTTTTCCTCTCCATAACTTTGCAGAAGGCACTCCTGACAAAGCAGACATCCCTGTGATTCCACTGCTGCCAACTTGGAATGGGCCACAGGGAGGATGGGAGCATCCAGGATGCTCCTTTAGCCTGCCATAAACTTGGTACCAGTGTTTCAAAAAGAGTACAAGTTGCATTCCCTTCAACACGTGCTCTACACATGGAAATATTTGTTTAAAATCACCCAAAACCCCCGTTGGAATGAAAACATGGAGTATCACTGACTCCTGGAGGGGAGCAGTACCAGGAGGTGCAGAATTTCTGTTACATTTTGTGCAAAACAGCCT
Organism: Chloebia gouldiae; assembly: GCA_003676055.1. Taxonomy (NCBI): domain Eukaryota; kingdom Metazoa; phylum Chordata; class Aves; order Passeriformes; family Passeridae; genus Chloebia; species Chloebia gouldiae. The sequence goes on along the minus strand of QUSF01000095.1, from coordinate 579,163 downwards.
TTACTGGCCTGGTGTGCTGGGATTTTGTTTTAAAGATCTGAAGTCAACTTTAAACAATTTGTTAAATAAAATTGAGTGAATCAAAACGTAAAGTTTCAGGTTTCCATCTGATAGGGAACATCTCCTCTGGAAGCCAAGCAGGTTGAATTGTACTTTTGTAGGATCAAAGGAAATGTTTGCAGAGAAAGTTCTGACTTCAAAATTAAAAGCTGCATTTTAAGAATCACTTAATTACCTGCAAAGATAATTTGAATAAATATTTTATAAATATTTTGATAACTTGAGTAAATTGATACATTGATCTTTTAATTCATTAATTCTTCAGTGGTTAGAAAATTAGATGTGGGGATTAAAGACAAAAAGACATAAAAACAAAATTAACTACTTAAGATGTCCACTGCATTAGGCAGTAATGAATCAGCTTCTCAAAAATCAGGTTTAAGAAATATTAGTGCTAAGACAAGCAGTTATTTACTAATAAGAACATGTACACAACTCAGCACCCACAGAATTACCTGAAATATCACCAACATCAGAAAATCCATGAAAGTCCAGCCAGTTTGGCACATAATTTTTCAGTGTATCTCTCTCATTCAACTCAAGACAGGACATGTTCCCTGAGCCCAAAATATATTCCCACTCTCTGATTTTAACAAAAAGCAGTAGAAACTAAGTTAAGAAGAAAGTTTCACCAGTACCTGGGGGGAATAAATGATCAGGTCTGATAGAAAAGATGCTCTGGCTGAGGATAAATTGCAGGGTGCTGGGAGGAAACTGTCACCACTGTCTCTAGGGATAATTTAGTTGGGAAGCTGGGTTTGATTCCTTATGAGAACACAAGGATTGTGGTCACTGGAAACCTGTCCCCTCCTTAAGATGATTCAGTCTCTCTCACCTGGGATTTCCTCTCCCATCACGGTTCTTTTGGGAGGTCCTGTGTGTGTGCAGCCTTTAGCACTGGGTCATTTTCAAGGTTATTTGAGTTCTGCCCTAAACAAAGACCAATTTCTGAGCTCCTTCCCCAGTTCTGGGGGAGTTTCTCGTCCTTCAACTTGAACAAGCCTCATCCCTTCAGTGGGACATGGCTGTTAAATGGCCCGGATAACATCGACCCTCTGCTCCCACCCGTTACAGGACAGACCATCCCTGATCTCTGCTGTTTTCCATGGCAGCAGCAGCTCCCAGAGGAGAGCAGTGCTGGCAGAAGGAAAAGAGCTGCATTGTGTCTGGAGAGGGACGTCTGCATCGTGATAAAAGAGCCAAAGTCAGTCTTCAGAGCACTGGCAGCTGCTGAACCTACCGGCTCGGGTTCATCCAGCAAAAACTGCTCCTGTTTTCCATGTTACTGAGCAATTTCCAGACAGCTGGACTTACATGAATCAAAAAAATAAATAAATAGCTGCTATCTCCCCAGAATGTAAGCACTGTAAGCTGCTATCTCCCCAGAGTGCCCACCAGTGTGGAGTGTGCAGAGACAAAGGAAGAAAGCACAAGCTCACAAAGGAACCCCCGGCTGAAAAGCGCTGTGCACTCAGGGGTTAAAAAGGAAAGCGAGCTGTGAGGATGTCTGAAGCAGCGGGGCATCAGCTGGAGCCGGCACGGAGCCTTTCCCACTGCCATTCATAACAAAATCAGGAGGCAGAAAGTTACTATAGCAATGGCAGCAGAATGCAGTTCTCCAGAGGCCAGAGAGCTCCTGCAGGCATCGGGGCTCTGTGTCCCCATCCTGCAGGGCTGCCAGCTCCCCTCTGCTCCCCTGCTCCAGCATACCCTCCTCTTCATCACATCCTCACTGCAGATTACTGATTTTAGCTTAAACCTCACTCAAACAAGGCCCAGCTCAAGACAAAGCACAACCATCCACCCCCTCACTCTCCAGGTGCTGAGGCAGCCAAGTCACCCCTTCCTGCATGATAAAAAGATTGGGCTCACTTTATACAACAAAAAGCACTGGGCAATAAAACCATCCGTGGGTACAGAGCCCTCCCCTGCTGCCTTTTCCCAGGCAGTTTATCAGCTCTGGGTTTATCTGCTTCCAGCAGGTTAAAGCTGTGCTGGTGGTGGCATCTTATCCCAGCGGTCACAAATGTGACAAAGGTGTGACAAGGGATTCTCCAGTGCCCAGGAGCAGCTCCAAACCTGGCCATGAGGTTCCTGCAGAGCTGGGCTTGGTCTCTGACTCAGCCCCTGGGCTTGGGTTTGACACAGCTTTGGCAGCACCTGGATGGGGCTCATGTGGAATGAATTCAGCGTTGTTGGGTCGCTCCAGGGGTCACATTTTCCATGGGTGCTGGCACAAAACTGAGCCCATCTCCCAGCAGATCCGATTGTCCCCACATGAGTACGGGAAAGCCCTGGGGAAGGCTGATCCAGAAGGACTGACTGGGACAGAGAGCAGCCCCCTGACACTGTAAGAAACCCCAAAGCTGAGGCCTGGCTCAGATACATCCATACAAGATAATCTTCCTCCTCCACAGATCATTCCCTAAAATTCTGTATTGATCAAGAGAGATGCTGAAGGGATATTCAGTGAAAAGAAAGACATGATCAGCCAAAAAAGGAAAGAGGAATTTTCCCATTCAGGGAAGCCTTTGGGCTACATTTCCCCCCTCTATTAATAAAGAGTTGCTGTCTGAGCTCTGCCAAAAATTCACAGTGTAAAAATGGAGCAGACTGGGACCACTTTAGCCAAAAATCTTGCAACCTCTATTTTCATTTCTGGATTAGCAGAGCCAGACTCTTTCACCAGTTGTGAAGCAATGACCCCACCAGCAGTGACCATCCATCCCCACCTTGTCCAGCTTCCACACAGCACCACTGATGCCCTCCCTGATGATTCTGTCTGCCTCAGATGCCTCACCTTATCTTCCCTAATTTTTAATGCTGACCATTCTGCACACAAAACGGGGCGTTGCTGCAAGCACTGATTTCCAAACAGGCCACGTTGCCTTGGTTACCCATTGCCAAGCCTCTCCTGAAATCTGCCTTTGCCTTGCATTGCTCCTGTTTTCCGAGGAATTTCCAGACAGCTGGACTTACATGAATCAAAAAAATAAAAAAACAAAAAACCTGAGGGAAATGCCTTTGGATGTGCATCATTTGTGAAGGCTTGCACAAATCCCTGACAGAAACAACAAAACCAGCAGCAGGGGATGCGCTGATGGATCGGTTTGGCCACAAAGCAGGTTCCAGAGCACCCAAGGCTCAGCCTACGTCCTCCTCCCGAGGAGCTGGAGCTGACACAGCTCTCTTGTCCATTAGTGGTGAGACAGAACTAAAGCTGGGCCATCACTGGTGCTGCCTCTGCCCCACAGCCCAAACCTTCACAGTCCAAAGAAGGCAAGGGGGGAAAGATGTCGCACTGATTCTTAAGATTTTCTAAAGCCTTCTGAGTTAACGTTCTGTTAGAAAACTTTCCCACACAACTTCTGTAAACTGCTTATTGTTTTGCATTCCTTCATGGAGGTAAAAAAACTTAATATACTGATAGTTTGTCCAATGTCATTGGAGAGGTGGCCCATTCACTCTCTGATCCGCTGTCACCTTTAGAAAAGTATAAAAGTTGGAGTCAGAGAATAAAACTTCTTCTTCTTTACCTTGCAATAACAGTGGTTCGTGTTGTGCTTTCACATATCCTATAGCAACAGAAAGAAATCCCTTTGTCCTGATTTTACAGAGGGAGAACAGCAGGACGGTCAGATTTTGGGGTTACAAGCAGGTCTCTGGTGAGTGGTGTGGGGCGTTTGGCACAGGGACTCACACCAGGGTGGGTTCAGGGTGCTGAACACTCATCAACACAGCACACACCAAAATTACTCACAGAGACTCATCACAGGCTGCTTTTGATAAACAGAAACATTGAGAAAAACTTGGATGTGTCAGTGGGTAAATCCAAAGAAGAAGGAAAAAACCAAATCCAACAAAAGCAGCGCTCACAGTTTCTGTTCAGTATCCTCCTGTTCCTAGGAATTAGCTATTTTCTGTAGCCACAGTTAAAAATAACACCTGATTAAAATTTTCGACACAGTCTGGGAGAATTGAATCAGAGCTCACTAAAATGTTAATATTTACTGAGGAAGGTCTCTGCATTCTTCTGTGTAGAGAGCAAGTTTTTTTTGGTTAATCCCATTTTTAGAAAGTACAGGCAACATTTTCAGCACTGTAAACCAAAGGGTTATTTCTATATATGTTTATGATATTTCTAATTGACATAGCAAGTGAAAATTATTTAAGAATGTGAAATAAATAAAATATCCTGCAGCACTCCTGCTCCACCTATATTGAGTGGTAAAGGCCACCTCTAAAGCTTTTAGTGTTGAATCTTAATTGGATCTTCCAGACAGAAACAATCCACTCCTCACACAGGAGTTCCAGTGAGGAGAAAGAAAAAGAACAAGGAATTTTAATTGTACTGTAACCCTTCCTTCTTGCAAATGCCACATTGCAGGGACCTAACAGACTGGAACCAAACACAAAATTCACTGGGAACCTCTCAAAAGGGAACACATTAAAATCCATTCATAGCTAGATCCTCAGGCAGTCGGCCCTGCTGTTGTTTAATGTAGGAAGTAATATAAATTAAACCATTTGTCACTCCTACCTGAAGGGAAGAAGGGGAACCAGCCAATTTGTCAGCAGATTTTGCCTTCATCATAATTGCTGCATCCATCTTTGCTGCCTCTCCATGCCCCACCACAGGCCCTGCTCCAACTTGTCAGCAGTTCTCACACTCAGCTTTGTTGCTGGGAACACGTTCCTTTCTATAGTTCATATATCTTGATGAGAGGCCTATAAATAAACACCATTTTCTGCCCTGGTTCCTGAGCTGCATCCATCAGCTGAGCAGTAAAATTACCTTTCAGCACTGCATTAAGTCAGTGGCTCTCCGCTGCGGAGCGTGGATGCCGATGGGGGAAGAGCCAGCTGAGCCACCCTGCACACTGAAACAACCTGCAGCTCACCAGTTCCAGCAGGAGTGCTCCCAAGGTTGACAGCAGGCTGCCAACCCCAATTCCTGACAATCTAGACAAAGGTTTGCCAAGAGGATTTGAGATCCAGCTCTGCTGGGCACAAAGATGTGTTAGGAGGATGGGGATTGGGGTGGATTTCTCAGGGAGTTATCGGACTCTGGTTTTACCCACGGCCCAGACCCTGTCAGAAACTCCTACCCAAATGAAGTTTGGCAGAACTGTATTCCAAACCTGGGATATGGGGTTGTGTCCATTTACATCATGGAGTCACAGAATGGTTTGGATTGGAAAGGACATTAAAGATCAACCCGTTCCACCCCTGTCACGGGTAAGTAACACCTGCCACCATCCCAGGATGCTCCAAGTCCCTGGCCTTGGACACTCCAGGGATCCAGGGGCAGCCACAGCTGCTCTGGGAATTCCATCCCAGCCCCTCACACCCTCACAGGGAGGAATTCCTTCCCAAGATCCCATCTAACCCTTCTCTCTGGCAGTGGGAAGCCATTCCCCCTTGTCCTGGCACTCCTTGGAAAATCTCCCTCCATCTATCTTTTAGGTTCCTCCAGGCACTAGAAGGCCACAATGAGGTCAGCCCAAAGCTTCTTTTCTCCAGGCTGAAAAATCCCAACTCTCCCAGCCTTTCCTTCCAGCAGAGCTGCTCCATCCCTCTGATCATCCTGGTGCCTCCTCTGTGCTCTCTACAACAGCTGCTCCTTCATGGGGCTGTGCAGAGAACTCCCAACTCTTCCTACAGCTTTTAAGCAAACTTTCCAAGCATCTTTTATTTGTCAGCATCACAACATCAGAGTAAAAGTCCCAATAATTCCCAAGGCAGGGTCCTGCCAGCCCTTCTGCAGGGCAGCCAGGCCTAGGTGGAGCAGTTTAGCTGTGCTGCTCCTCCAGGTTGCAGGAAAGGATGCCTTGGGACTTCAAAGGGGTTTTGTGTGTAAGTGAGGGTGTTTTGCAACCCTTGTAAAAATCAAATTGCATGTGTTCCTTGTGCTTGTCCCTGATTGCCCCAGTTAATGAGTTTTTAGTGCACTGAACCCTACTTAATACATTGCCCAATAAAATGAGAGTAATTAAACAATTATCCCAAAATGCCCAGCTTTTGATCGTTCTTATGCACTTAGCAGAGCAGCGAGGGTCCTGTCCCCACCCTCCTCAGCGTCACAAAGCTCCCCTTTTGGATGATGTCCTGCACAAAGTGAGGGGCCCCTCTGGTGGGGTAACGTGGCTGCTGGCCACGCTTTGTCCCTGCCGTGTGGACAAACACTTGGCCTTGCTGCCACTCGTCCCTTGCCAAGCTGCTCTCAAGCCTTCAGCCAGGACCAGGCTGGAGAATGCAGTTATTGTGGAATCAAAGACTTGTTTGGGTGGGAAGAGACCTTAAAGATCACCCAGTGCCACCCCCTGCCATGGACAGGGACAATTTCCACTGTCCCAGGCTGCTCCAAGCCCTGTCCAGCCTGGCTTTGGGCACTTCCAGGGATCCAGGGACAGCCACAGCTGCTCTGGGCACCCTGTGCCAGGGCCTGCCCACAATAACTCATCTACACTGACTGAGGATGTTTCTTCTCCAGCAAAACTAAGCCCTGCTGAGCTCTCTGTGCTACCACCAGCTTGATATTCCCACTGTGAGTGCAGCTGTTTGTACTGTCCATAGGAAGTGTAAATCCGTGGCAGGGGGGGTGACATTCCCCACGCTCAGGCTGAGCCTGCTCCAAATGCACCCCTCAGAACATCCTTGGCTTCAATTCATGGACAGCCATCGCTGACAGAGCTCCAGGAGCCGCTGCTGCTCCCCTTGGTGCTCTCCTCAGTCTGTCTCCTGCTGCTGTGCTGACCTTGACAGATGCCAAGTCTCTCCTCCTATTTTAGTCCACTGAAGCTTCTGACCTTCTTTTATGTTCCCTCCTTCACTTAGGCTGCCCCCCTCTCATGGCAGCACAGCAGAAATACCCTCGGAAGTCATCCCAAAAGAAGAACTACTGCAAACGGCCATACTTCACTATTTACTCCTCACAGCTGAGGAAAAAAGTATCTTCCTTTATCATAGAACCAAAAAAAAAAAGAGAACTGATGCTCCTGCAGGAGCCTATTTGTGAGGAAAAAAGGATTTCTTCCACTTTAGTGAAAAATGTTGTTTCATTTCTGTGGGGAAAGAACAGGAGAAATCCTGAGCAACCTCTGAAATCATCTTGCCGAGGCTTCTATACACCTCTCAACATATTTATTTCCAAAATACTTTGGGGGTTGATGCTCTCTGCTGACCTCCACAGTGAACAGCAGAAGGTACACGTGTTTTGCCTGGGATCTCTGCACATGCTGAAAACATGCAGGTTTCTTCTACATTTTTGGGGGGTTTTAGGGTTTTGTTTTGTGGAAAGATAAAACAGCATCTGTATGGCACTCCAACCTTAAAATTTGGGAGGAAGGAAGGCAATAAGCTCTGGATAAAGTAAAGGAATAGAAGGGACTTAAATATCAGAGAAAATATCAAAGAAACCTCAGTGTAATTTAGGCAAAGATCCTCACAGACTCCAGACCATTCCATTTCATTCAGCTATGCCTGGATAAACCTGAATGCATCAGGGTCAGGCCCTGCCAGAACAATTCATGCAGACTCTGAGTCATTCTGCAGTGCCCTCGTTCCTCTTGCTGACAGACACAGAGCAGAGGCTCTGAGCTGTACCTGTCCTGTCAGCCCAGCCCCACCAGGAGACTGGGAGGCTCAGAAACCTTCAGGTCTTGATCATTCCATTGGATTCTGAATAATCCTTCAGCCCTGAATTAACACCTGAGCACAGATAAACTCGGGAGGAGCCCGGCCCCAGCCACAAGTCTGGTCAGGGAGCAGCAAGCCAGGGCAAACAGCCTCACATTCCAGAGCGGGTGGAGTTTGGAAATGCTGGGTCTGACAGCCCGGCAGCAGTGCTGGAGGGCAGCAATTCCTGCCAGCCTGCTTGTTTAGCTTGGGATTTCTGGGCCAGCAAACCCAGGCAGCTGATCCTAGAAATAACAGCTGTGAGCAGCCTGGCACTCACCACCACTGTCAGGAAAGGCTCTTCTGAAGATTTTGATTTTAAAGGCAGGGGGCACAATAGAAATCCACTGTCCAGATGCCCACTCTGAGAAGAAAACCCCTTAAGTGTTTACAGCAAGGGTTTCAAAGGGGCTTAGCAGTTAAGATTCCCAATTTGAGACATCTTACAGAGGCCCAACCTCTTGGTGTGCCTGCCTCCAGCAGGCTGTGCATCCAATTTCCTGGCACAGGGAAACAGAGACAAGTTCCATGGCAAGGAAATAGAGGCGTGATCCAGGGAAGGAAGGATGTTTTGCTTTTTAATTTTTATTTGTTTCCTCATCCTCCTATTGGAGGGATGGAGCAGCTCTGCTGTGAGGAAAGGTTGAGAGAATTGAGAATATCCAGCCTGGAGAAGAGAAGCTTCAGAGTGACCTAATTGGGGCGTTCCAGTACCTAAAGGGGCTGACAGGAAAACAGAGAGAGACAATTTCCAAGGGATGGAGTCCCAGGACAAGGGGGAATGGCTTCAAACTGCCAGAGGGAAGGGTTAGATGGGATATTGGGAAGAAATTCCTCCCTGTGAGGGTGATGAGGCCCTGGCACAGGGTGCCCAGAGCAGCTCTGGCTGCCCTGGATCCCTGGCAGTGCCCAAGGCCAGGCTGGACAGGGCTTGGAGCAGCCTGGGATGGTGGAAGGTGTCCCGGCCCGTGGCAGGGTGGCACTGGATGATCTAAGGGTCCCTTCCAACCTAAAACTTTCCACAATTTGTCAGACAGAGACCCTGAAAAGAGGAAGAAGAAGCCACTAAAGAGGGAGCTCAGCTGCAGGAATTTAAAGCCCTGAGAGACCCTCAGGTGGGGGGACAAAGCCTGGCTTGCTCTGCTGGAACTGGGAGCAGAGAAGCTCAACTGCTGGCATGGCTCTGCTACAGCCACCTCAAGGAGTTCACCTTCCCCAGCAAGCCCCGGGGCATAACAGATTCTAATCTATCAGAATAAATCTGCAATTTTCCCTATAAATTCTTGGGAAATGACCTTTCTGAAGCAGAGCTATTTTAGCAGCCAGCCAGTGAAAGAACAGCCCACGGCAAGCTCAGGGCAGTAAGTGAGGAGTTAGGAGAGGCTGCTGAGGCTGGAGCTGCTTGAAAGCACCTGGGAAAGAACAAACACAAGAAGCTGCTCACCAGTTAAAGCCAGGGGACTCCTTATCCCCCTTGGAACAAAGCTTGGGGTAGCAGAGGTGGGAGGATAAATACAGCTGCAACCCAGGGACAGCAACAGCGATGCCTTTGGCAATGCAAACTCTTTGGGTGATTGCTCCCTGGCCAGGGAAAACAAAAGGGAGGCAGAAGGAACAGAGGTCAGAATATTTAAGCATCTACCAGCACCCTGTGAGAGACTAAAGCTCAGCACAGACAGCTAGGAGAAATTTTATATTCAATTTATGTATAAATGGCCTTATACAATCTGTATTATTTCACCCTATAGTGTTTATAGAGGAAAAATACAGCTAGAAAAAGCAGGACCTAATGAGTAACACACAAGGCTGTCCAGGCTGCTGTGATTAAATGCTTTACAAAAGCATCTTTAGGCCAAATCCTATTCCTCATTTCCCTGTCTGAGCCTAATGCTGCAAATGTGTATCACACCTTCTTCTTTGCTCCAATAACCATGCAAAGAGCTACAGATTTTACTCATTTCATGCCCCTTCATCTTGAGCCAAATCTCCTTGTTCTTATCCTCAAAGTGAAACACGTAGTCTATGCATTGAGGGAAATTTTCTTTTATCTCAAAGTATCCCCGGTCTCAGGAAAAGGAAAAAAAATCACCACTAGAACTGCAGACTTCCCTTGAAACATTCCAAATAGGAACACTAAAACATCTCCACAGCTGTGTAAAAATGCAGTGTCAGTTTTACTCAAGTTATAGGTGATTTTTTTTTAATAAAAAGCTTTAAAAAACAGCAACTTGCCACTACTCACAAGCCAAATGTTGTCTTTTCTTCATGTTACCCAGAATCAACACAAAGGCGGTATGATGAAGAATCAGTGTCGATTGATTGACTTCTTCTTTTAAAAATGAAGTTGGGATGAGAGAAAGTGTGGTTTTCCAGGGAAGTTGCTGCTTTATCAGGAAGGGCTGCAGCAGCTCCTGGTTAATGGAGCTGCTGAAAGGTTAATTATCTGTCAGAAAACGCATGAGGTGGGGGGAAATCCCTGTGAACAGTTGCTAGGGAGGGGAGGTTCCGGCAACAAAAGTAAATGTGTGCTTGGGGCAGGAAATCCCATCCCTGGACTGGGTTGGGAAGCAGCAAGGCCAAGACCCTGAGCACGTGTAGGGCCAGGAATGATCCCTGTGGGTCCTTCCAGCCGAGGATATTCCATGATTTTGACATTACCTGCAGGCAGAGCTGGACTGAGAGCTCCCTGTGCCAGACCCAGCAAATCCCAGGCTGGAGCTGTGGAGCACAGAAAAGACACAGGAGGAACAACAGCTGCCAGTTCAGCCTCCATGGTTCTGAAAAATGCAGATTTTATGATTGGCTTTTCACAAATATTACGATGAATATTATATGTGTAATGTTAGAAAGTTGTGCTGTATTAATTCTCTTACATAGTGTGTTAAATGTAGTTTTAGGTTCCAACATAATGTTAAAATAGAGACTATGGATGTGGGGGGAGTCTTTTTTTTAGGAATGAGATACTCGCTTCAAGGAACACCTAAATCTTCCAAAGGAGAGGAATTTATGGTATCTTATCAGAAGAAACTGATTTCTTCAGCCCTTGCTCAGACTCAAAGATGCCTTGGGGATTAAATGAAACAGTTGACATACAACAAACAAAATTTCTTATTTTAAATAAAATATATACATAACCATAACAAATATAGAAATATACAACAAGTATATTGTTTTAAAGGTAATTCCTTTGTTCACAAGACATGCTTGTGAATAAACAAAAACATCCAAACATCCATAATTCCTTGCTTTTATTGTCTTATAACTGTCCTAACCCTAAACTTTACTACTCTAATTGTATTACTGTTTTTATAACCATTTTATTATTATTATTAAACTTTTAAAATTGTAAAAACCACGTGATTGGCGTTTTTCACACGTGCCTCCCATGGCTGCTCTGTCCCTCACCCCAAAGCCTGCAGGGGCCAGAGGGAGCTCCCCTGGCCCTGCACCGGGCTCTGTGTGTGCCCATTGCAACGCCTGGGGGTGGAGGAGAGCTCAGAGCTGCAGCAGGTTCTGTCTGAGGCCCAGAGAGGTGGCCTGGGCTGTTGGAACTCAAAATGTCCCTCTGAAGGCTTTTCTCCAACAATTCAGTAATTGCTTCATTCTGGTTTTAGAAGCTGAGACAGACATAGAATATAATCCATATAATCACACCAGAACAGGTCAGAGCACACATTAGCGTGCAATTGGCTGACACTAAAATTATCTACACTGGCTGAGAATTTGGAAAAAATATCCTTGGTATTTGGGATCATTACAGGAAAGGATCATAGAAATCCTTTCCTTTTAACTGAGGTCATTAACATCTTTCCACAGCATGTTAATATTTCCATTTTACAGATGAGGGCTGAGTCACAAAGACTTTCCTACAGCCAGTATCAAATCAGTGGCATAAAGGCACCTGCTGCTTCAAGTACTCATCCTAGAAAACAAACACACAATTCCTATCGCTAGCCCAATTAAAAAATAGTATCTTGAACACTTGGAGAAGATCAAATTCAGCAGAAAGGGCTGGAGAGCAAAATAAACTGATGAGAGAAAGGGGAAGTTGTGCAGCCTGTGTGATTTTGGCTGTGTCAATTATACAAATTATGCAAATGTGATGATCAACAGCAACAACATACAAGTGCTTTGGGGCAAAAACCACATGTTCCCATGTTTTGAGTATTCAGTATCACAAATCCCAGTCAGAGTTCTGACAGCCACGGGCTGGGACGAAATCTTTTCTGTTCAGCCTTTTTGCCTTCTTTTCTTACATTTATCTTATTTATTCCCAAATGCTCCCGACTGACCCAATCCTTGCCGTGCCACTGCATCTCCTTTCCTCACGCGTTCAACAGCTCAAGGATTTCTGGCAGCTCTCCGCCTGCTCCTCACAACCCCCTAATTCCGCCACACAAGCGCTGAAATCCAATTCCCCCCATTAATTTCACATTAACCCGGCAGCGCCTGCAGTGCTGGGAGGAGCCCTGGGGATTTCTCAGCGGCTCTCCCGGCAGTGGATGGAAGGCAGCACGTTCAGCATCACTCTGTTCTCTCTCTCAGAGGGTTCTGCCGGGAAAGAAAAGCCCTCGGAGTGTGGCGTGGAGGATGCCAAGGTGACATCACCGATGGTGCCACCGCAGGAGCAGCCAATTGGGGGAGGCTCCCTCGCTGCCGTCCCTCTCACCTAGCACAGGAGCCTATAGCAGAATGTTCCAGAGGGGAAGACTCAAGCGTGTTTTGTCGATGCTTATCTTGCCACTCCTCCCTTCTCTCCCTCCCCGCTCCAGCGTGAGCGCACAGCCGAGGCGAACCCGCCCTGCACGGCAAAAACGCGGGCGATGAGCATCAGACCGCAGAACTGGTTCACATGAGAGCTTCCGGCTGCTGCTGGAGTCGTACTTCTGTTCAGGGATTTCAGTGCAAGGAAGAACCATCCTCCTCCTAGTCACTGGTGCTTTTAACTCGTTGTTATAATACTGCAGACTTTGGGTTTCTATCCCAAATGCGGTAAAAGCGATTCAACTCCAGCCAGAGAGCCCAACCAGGCCTGCAACGCTGTGGAAAGACAGCAGAGAATTTAAAGGTGGGGCTCAACAGCCTTGAGCTGTGCCAGGGGAGGCTCAGGCGGGACAGCAGCAGGAATTTCCCCATGGAAAAAGGGTGGTCAGGCCTTGGCAGGGGCTGCCCAGGGAGGTGTGGAGTGCCCATCCCTGGAGGTGTCCCAGGAAGGGCTGGAGGTGGCACTCAGAGCTCTGGGTGGGGACAGGGTGGGGATTGGGCACAGCTGGGACTTGACACTCTTGGAGGGCTTTTCCAACCTCAGTGATTCTGTGTTCTGCCTTTCTCTGGATACCCGTGAATTTAACTATACAAGACCTAATTTTTAGCACACAAAGCCCAGCATCAGACTGGGGCAAACTGCAGCGCTTGCAAGTGCAGCCTGTTTACACCAGAGATCCTCACTGCAGCTGCTGTCTAGGCAGGAAATGGGTACATAAAGCTATTTATGAGCTGAAGCTATTAAAGCAATTTGTTGAAACCCCAGAGATCTCTTCTACCTGTCAGACAGTGCTCTTAAAGCAGCAGCTGTCACTGTCTGCTGCTTCTCTCTCTGAAATGAAATGACAATTGGCACATGGTGGGACCCAGTCTGGGCTGTCTCCTGGTGCTGGTACAACCTTCTCAGTGAGAGGTGAGCAGCCTCTGGGGGCAGGAGCGTTGGCTGGTGGGACCATCAGGATGGATGGACACAGAGATCTCTGCAGTCAGGGCTTGGAACGTGCAGTTTATGACAAAGGGTGTGGGTGCAGGGCCCTGCTTGGAGCAAGAGAGAGAGGCAAGAGCAAGAGAGGCAAGTCCCCATTATAACACAATAAATCTTCTGTGCTGAATATTGTAATTTTCACTAACCAATCTGGTACAATATACAAATCCTATAGCATTTCCATACAGCCTGTAAGAATCATGACATTACCATACTGTGGTACATCTTAAAACCTAAAAACTTCCCTTTGGAGCCCTTCTGCCAAGCCAGCAGGGTCTGCTCTGCCCCTTGGAGCTGTCTGAGAGCAGAGGGTGTTGTTCCATCAAAAGGGGATCACCTTCAGCCAGCCATGCCATTGTTTTCCAGTTGTTCAGTACTAAGGCTTGGCATCTCAAAGCTTGTTTTCATTTCAATCTCGCTTATAGTTTCCATAGTCTCAAAATCTTTTGCCAGGCAATGATGTTTATAAGGCTTTCCTGTTTCATCTTCCCCAACATCTGGGAGAATCCTAAAGAAGACTGTTGTACTCCAGGCACACAACTTCAAACCCAGCTAACTTGCAGCACCTAGAAGTCTTGCGAGCACAAAGAGATTTTTATGTCCCATTCTTGTCAGAAAATATCTGAGCATCGCTTCAGCTCTGACCAGCTGTCACACACTACAAGGCTGAAAAATCCAGCGCTGTGTATCCTTTTTGGACCCTGACAGAAACTTTGTTCCCATCTTACCAGTATTTATAAAAGTGGGTGTATTTTTACAAAGAATCCTGGAGCTGGCTCGATAAACCCAGGAGCAGAAATGCTCCGACCTTGCCAGGCCTGGGCAGCACAGACAGACCCAGCCCAGCAGAGTCTGCAGCTCCTTCTGACCTCCCATCTGTAGGAAATTGCGTTGAGAGAAATTCTGTCTCATCCAGCACACTGGAAGTAAACACTGGTCACAAAGCATCCTCCAGGCCTTCAGGAGGAATTCTCTATAAACACTAGAATAAGGCATTTTCTGGCCTTCAAATTCACTGGTTTGTCTTCAGACAACAAAGAGCAAGTTACGCAAACTGCACCACTAAAAAAAAAAATCTCTAAACAAACTTCCCAGTCTTATCACAAAATCGTGAGGAAACAGTTTAAAATAGAAAAATGCATGTTTCCATACTCTACATTCTCTGGCAGCAGTTCAGAAAGTTAAGTCATGTTTTGTTTCCTTCCTGGAAAAGCAGCCCTCGCTCTCCCCTGATGTCAGCACAGCTCTCCCTGGGCAGGGCACAGAGAGGGACCCAATGAAGTGGAAACTCACTGAGCTTTCTCTTTTCCACGGGGATGCTGTACCCAGCACCAGGTTTTTCTGGAGTACCTCCAGGTTTTTGTTTTGTTTTGAAAGTGCTGGTTGATTTATTTTGGTTTTCAAGGCCCAAAAAGCAAAAGAGTCTTCATAAATCACAAACACAAGGCAAAGATCCTACAAACACTTGGAGGGAATGAGGGCTTCACTTTCAGATAGAATTTTTACAGGTATGCATACACACAAAAGTGTAAATAATGGTTTTATAGTGAGCTTTGCCATGAAACAATTCAAATGATAAGCTTTTCATATGTGCACAGTGAAGCCTGAATCCAGTGTAAGGAAGACTCAACATCCCACCACTGAACTCAACCACAGAGCACCTGGAGATTCCCTCAGGTCACAGCAGAAGGGAACTTTCCCAGAATCTGAAATTCTTGGACAAGAATGAAAAGAAACTTGAAGAGAGTCCTCAACTCCATCAAAATGTGATTTACACTAGAATAATTCCAGAGCAAAGTGCTGCCTTATGCAAGATGATCTTGTATTTATTCTTTCATTATAACTAAGAAGGTTTTGAAACAATTCAAATGTTCAGGCCCAAGTTTCACTGTGAGACCCAGAGAGAGAAACTTTCTGAAAGTAGGGTTTGCAATTTTCTCTTATTCCTCTGGAAAAAGCAAATCCCATTTACACAAAGTTCTGGATTTACAGATTAAAAATATCGAAAAGAATAACTAAAATGGGTGGTACCAGAAATCAGAATGGTGCTGTTTCCACTTAGAATGAACAACCCTCCTCTCAATAAACAGAAATAACCTGTGCTCTTGAACCAAGAACATGGAGGCACATTAACAATTAGGGTTTATGTCCCTTACTCTTTAATCTGCAAATTAAACACAATTAGGAAACAGAAGAGAAATACAAGGAACACAACAGAGTTCACCAAGCATACAAAATCTCAGCAATTCTACTTTGCATTTAATATGCCACCACATTATTTTCCTTCCAGAGTTTTTCCTGGACAAGGTGCTGGAGGACTTGGAAAAGGTACACAAGGCCAAAAAGGGGAAATATTTTTATTAAGTGCTTCAGGAAATGAAGTGGATGATCCCAAGTCACTAAAAAAAAAAAAAAACAAAACAAAAAATAAACCCAACCAATCTTTCAATAAAATTATTCCAGTCTATAAACAGCAGCTTCAGTGTTTGTGTCACCCAGAACAAAACAGTTCCATGAAACATCTTAAAAAGCAGACCTGTAAAAAAAAGGGAAATAGAGGAAAGACAAAGGCGCAGCATGAAGTGATTTCAGACAACCAGTTTTGTGAGAGCTTTAATGGCACAAAATGTTTATAAGCTACAACTTATACATGTAAACTGTATATAATGTTACAAAGTGCTAACTAATTTATGAAGAATGCATAATCACTTTGGCTCAGTTAATTCCAATATTTCAACAAATGTCAACTAAAAACTTGAATTTCTAACAATCTTCAGCTTTCACTTTTGAAAACAGTAAGTAAATATGCATTTGCTGCAGTTAGGTCAGCCTGCATCTTTAATGTGCGAGTTTATGCATTTTTTTTCTTGATCCTATTTACAAATCTAGGCCAGTTTTCACTGAACGTAAGAAAAATGAAGCCTATTTTTTTTTTTCCAAAACTGTAAACAGGTATAAAGCTTTTTAAACAACATTTATCCTAACAAAACTTCAACTCTCAGGAACTGAAACCCCTCTGTGAATGATACAACACTCTGTTTCTGTTCATTGTAAAAGTGGAAGTTGCAGATTTTCTCCTAAGCTTAGATGTCAGTAAATACTGCATTGTATCCCAGCCAGGGCTGCAGTGACCACGGGCATTCCTCAGCTCTGGGTTTCACAGGTTTTACTCCAAATGGCTTTAGTGGTCTTGATACTCCAGCCACAAGCTTGCACTGTTACTTATCAGATATTCTGAAGAATTACCTTTTCATTTACACAAGTGTCATTTACTGGGTTTTCCTCTTTAAAAAGCACTGCCTACTTAGTAAATATCTCTTTTCCACTACTTCAATTTCATACAAAACCAGGTGCTGTGTTAGAAGTGAAAGTGGTCCAGCCTTTCTCCCATCTCCTCAGATTTTAGGGCTGTAAAATGAAGTATTTGATGCTCTCTAAAATGCCCTCCACCAGGTTCCCCTGCCCATCCCCACCTCTGGGTGAAACCCAATACCCACACCCAAAACAGACTTGCACTTGTTGGCAGCTCAAGTGCCACTAAGTATTCACAAATAAAGAAAAAAAAGCAGATTACTCAAGAGGATTTGTTGTTCACCCTGAAAGCATTCTCTGACAGTATTCAGTAGAGAATGAAAATAAATACAGTTAAGCACTGGATTCATACTTAACTTTTTCACTTCCTGGGAACTAACTAAATTTTTTTAACCCAAATCTCAGCTGGGATTTAGCTTCTATGCATCAACTGGTTCAAGCAATCACTGCTCTATCAAATAATCAATTTTATAAAGTCTGATGCAAGCAAACAATTATAGGTAGCCATTTTCTCCAAATGGCTGACTAGATTTTCTTATTTTCTACATGTCTGCCAACTGAATTTTTATTTAAATGCGATTTTTGCTAGTCTAAAAATCAGCAATGGTTCCCTAAATACTTAGTATTAAAGTCTATAACATATTTTCATATATATATATATAAATATATAAATATATATATATATATATATATGTAAAGAGTATTCTATCTTTCAGAGTTCATGCTACATGTTCTGAAATCCAATAAAATCTATTTAGGGACAAGACTGTCCCAATGCTTTGTAACAATTTGGTACTAAAGCTTCACATTTTGAGAAGAAGTGTCACTGAAGGAGGACAAGGCTTTATGTTCCCTAAGATAAAAGTTCAACAACATCAGTGAGAAATCTACCCTAACCTGAGACATCACAAGTGACTTTCAGGTTCCAAGTATCCCCAAAAAGGAGATTGTACAGTAAACAATGAGAGAGAGGAATATTGAAAGTTCATTTGCTGAAGACATTTCAGAGCTTTGACAACTTCTGAACCTTTATGCACCTGCAAGATTGTCCCCCTTAAGGATGAGTCAAACGCTTTTCCTGCTGAAACTGCCGGATCTTCAGAGCTGTAAATGGGTCCACAACAAACAGAATAATTTCCTTTTACACAGAGCCTACCTACACTACAGCTGCTGGGTTTTTCTTTCATTTAGAACTACTTTGAAAAGGAAAATTTCACGTTGAAAATTTTCCCTTAAGAAAACAGGTAAAGAAAAAAAAAAAGCTTCTTCACATGCAAACAATGCAATTTTTCTAATATTTCCTAGGTATCAGACAGGTTTTCCTACAAGGAATAAGGAGCTGACTTCATAGAAAAGACAAAATTACAACAATTACCTAGTATTAAAATATGCTGATGGATTTAGTTATCCTACTTTAAAATTTACGCAGTCTTTGCCTCCTGCAATCCAAATGGTGTTTATTAGCCAATACAAGGGGCTCAGTAAATTCTCCCCAAAAGCTGATTTAAACTGGATCTTTATTGCCAGTGATTTCTTAGTTTATTCCATAACCAGCTTCTTTTTTACAAAAGAAAAACTCTTTCCCACTTCAATCAGTAATTTCCTTCCAAAGAGACTGTTTTATCACCCCCATGCAGTCAACACTCAGACCATGCACAACTGCAACTGAAGTCAGGTTGCACTAAGGAGGCAACAGCATCACTGATAAAATTAAACTTGCTGGTGGCATTTTGCATTGAGAGAAGCCCTTGCAACATAGAGACAGTTGTAAACTCCATCCAGCAACTCTGACGTGTCTTGCAGGCCAAGAGGCAGGGGAATGGGAGAGAGGGAAAGAATGTGGATAGCCAAACACCTCAACAGAGTTCCAACACAATACTGAATTCCAGAGTTAGCAAAAACCTGGATATGGAAGGAAAGGGTGAAGTCAGGGTCATGCTTAAAATGGTCTCAAGTCAAATGTACTAAATGAGACTGCAACACCTTCACAGGCTGCACTCCAGGGGCTCAGTAGGTGCTGGCTGAAGGTGTGGTCAGGCGTTTCCCAATGTAGATGCTGAAATAAAAAGAACAAGGATATTGTATGGCACAGGAATATCCCTGCTTTCCCACAGTCCCCACAAACACGGCTGCTCTAATCCCTCTCTCAAGTCTGAGATCCATCCACGGGCTGCTCGTCTATAAAACTGCTTGCAATGAGGTTTTGTGTGAGTCTGGAAGGATCCATGCTCTCAGTACTCATCCAAAGTGGGTTTTCCTCCAGTCCCAGGCTCATCTGAAAACCCCAATGCAAAAGCTTTTGTGTTTTGAGTACCTGACACAGCAACACTCCCAGACAACTGAGGTAAAACAAATCAAGTGCTGCCTATAGGGAGGGGGATGAGATTTAAAACTCTGAGCATTGAGGATCTATGCAAACACTGACCACAAGCAAGATTTAAATCATTGCAGAAATGCACAGTTTTGCTGTAGTACAAACATCTCACAGTACATCCTCACATATTCCATCCTAATTGATTTGAAAGTTTACAAAAATTTAAAGAGACACTTGAACTACACCCACAAAACCAAACACAAAGCTAAATAAAACCATGTTTTGAGTCCATGCCTTTGCCCCATCCCTGAACTTAAGGTGGATAAACAGAACATAAGGATTTAGGCAAAGTGAGAGATTACACTGGATTACACAAGCAATGAAAACACTGCTGAGCAGAGACACAGATCATCCAATTTTTATCTCTCTTTCTCTAAATACTCAAACCTTGACTTTCAGTAACACCACAATGCAGCATTAAACTGGAGATTACAGAGTTTGTGCCACACACACCACCTCAGCATCATTATTTGTACAGTGTATTTTCATACTGGTCAGTAAAAGTTATTTTTCATCTATTCTAATTTTCCTCCTTATAACTTGAAGTATTTAAATAGAAGGCACATAATCAAATCATGGTACAATTGCAAAGGTTATTTGCAAACTCATCCATGCATATTCAATATAACTTGATTTATTCTGGAAATAAAGCACATTAAAGGCTACAAAGTTCCAAGTGTTGCAAAGTTTTCCTGCTTTTGTAAAAGTACATCAAGTTTGAGTGAGGGGCAAAAATCATTACCCTAGAAAAGGTCCTTTTCAGCAGGACCTGACATTCAAGCCAAGTGGAAAGGCAAAAGGTGAAGTGAAAATTGGGTTAATACTTACCCTAGTCCCAGAGCCAAAACATGAGATATGAACAGAGATGGAATGAAAACCTTAAGAAATTCTGCAGAGAAAATGCCACCTTTTTTCATTGCTCCACTTTTTCTCATACTTAGAGACACTGAACGTTTAGGATGTCTGAAATGGAATTCCCTGGAAGAAGAGGGGGAGGGGGGAAAAAATTCAACAAAACTTTTTTGTTTCTTTCTCTCGTTTTTTTGTTTTTTTTGCACACAATTGCACAGATCTCTGTAGGAACTTTTTTTTTTTTTAAGTACAAAATCAAAACCCGAAATCCCTTACACAGAGTAAGGAATCAAAGATAATAAGAGGAGGGATTGTGGAGAGACCACTTACACAGACAGTATAGACACAAAGGGAGCAGGAGCTGCAGAGAGAGGTAGGTCCGAGAGAGGGAATTTCAGGATGTGATTTGTTAGCAAGAGGCCTCATTTTTTGTTCCAAACACAGATACAGAAGTCTGCCAGATTTAGACAGCATCCTCTATTTTAATAAAAATGCTTTGCATTCAAGGATCTCAAGGTTTCCCCTTCCGTGGATGAACATTACATATTTTACATAGAAAGAAAAAAAGGGACAGAGAATTTAGGAGACTTGCTCAACACTCTTCCATTTAATAAGCCAAGACTAAATCCCATAAATCCCAGCTCCAAGTACCCAGCTCTCCCACTAATTATAATTTTGTCAAGAAACCTTGCAATCAGCTTGCTGTGGCTTTGTATTACCTCCAGGTCATTCTGTTGTTATTTTAATTTTCACACTTCATTCTTTTGACCACTTTAGCCTCCCCACAGAGAAATCAATCTCTTCCTAAGATGAACTTACTTTGATTGTGAGACTGTAAGGATCCTTTCCTTCATCTATTCATTAAAGCATATTAATATTCATTAAAAACGCAGAGTTGAACTCACTTGGGAGGAATGTTTTCAGGCCTACTTGACCAGTCTGACACCCAGTCTGCACTTTTCTTCATAACTTCCAATTCTTTCTCTCCTTCTACTGCTTCTTCTTCGGACTGAAACACACAGGGGACAAGCCTTGAAACACTCAATTAGCTCCTCCTCAGGGTGTTAAATTGAGAGTGACAACAGCAGTGGCATGATAAGCACCAAGTGGTGGCACCTGATAAACGTGTGAGTGTTCTTGGACTGCTGATTGTTTCAAAGAGATCTGATTTTGCCAGTGGAAATCAGGAAACCACAAATTCTATTACTATATCCAGGATTTCCACATTATTGCAAGCTGTTTGTTGTTTTGTTTTTTTTTAACTAAAAAAACCAAATTATTATTTTAGTCCTAAATGTAATAAACCAGAACTGTGCAAAAAATATTTACAAATTGGAAAAAACATTAGGTTGATAGCATTCCATTTAAAGCCCACAGAACATAACTAAAAGCATGGGAAGTCAAACAAGAAGGTTTCAAAACCAGTATTTTGACTTTAAAAATGTGTTATTAGTAATTTAAAATTTACATTACTTGCAACTAGTAGCTTCTACTGAGTGAATCCCAGATGCAAGAGGGAAAAGCAAGCACTCTAATTGTATATAAATATTTAACTTTACATCAAGAGATGCAAGTGTTAACATATAAGAAAAGAAATAAATTAGGAATAGAGAACACCACTGACTTTAACTCCTACTTAGTATTAAAACAATCTCCTGAGTGACTCTTATTGAAATAAAGCCCTTAGAAAATGAAGTGAGAACCACAGCAAGCCCAGAGGTAATCAAGCAGCACAGTCACAAGTGAGATGCAGAGCTCACTGACACCTTCATTCAGACCCTTTTGGCTCTCAGGACAGAACTGCAGCACTCCCAGGTTTTTGCCAAAATTAAATGCAAGGTTTCATTCTTCCAGGAATGCTTTTTATTTATACTGCTGAAGACAGCAAATTGTATGAGATTATCAAACTGAGAGCTCCTCTCAGTTTGTGTTATGAAGATTACTCACTGTCATGTGAGTGGCTGAACAGCAATCACTGAACATCCTGAAATCTTGTGCAGAAATATGAACATTTCAAACCAGCTTTGCCACCCAGTGCCAGCAGGGTTACACAGTAACATGACTGCTAGGAAAGAAGCATTTCTCAGCTGTACAGATGGAGACTCGTTTTTCCCTCACTCCAACACTATTAGTCTCTAAGTCAAATTTCAATTAATACAGAATATAAGTCTTTTGACATCACAAAGAGCACGTTCTACCCCTCAAGCCTAGATCCAATATCCACAACTTACAAATGTATATTTTAAAAGTTAAGGAAGAAAATACCTGAGAAGTGCTGTCTTTACTTGTGTGCATTTCCACATCAAAAGTTATCTGTCCATCATCTTGAGGTGACGGGCTAAAGAAAAATTGATTTCATAATATAATTTTGTCATCTAAAGAATCATCAGTGTAGGTAAATCTCAGCTGAATCATTTCCTCTTTTGGACATTATTCAGCTGAGTTACAGACTGCACCACCCTCCAGATCCCAAATACCAGCATTAGAAAGTCTTCCCAACCCACCCCCCCATTTTTTAAAAATTTATAATCCTACCTTTCTCGACAGAGTTCACAGTTGCTCCCTAAAGCAAAAAGAAAGCACTGCCCAAAAGTTCAGCTGCTACAGAAAAGCTGCTCTCTTTGTTCTTGTAGGGAACACTGTACTGTGAGTTACATGTGGGTTTGTATCATTACAAGTCACCACGAGCCAGCAGCTATTCCAAACACTGGAGCACAACAGACTTTTCCCTGACAAAATTTAGAACTACTTTGAAAAGGAAAATTTCACGTTGAAAAAAAGAAAAAAAAAAAAAAGCTTCTTCACATGCAAACAATGCAATTTTTCTAATATTTCCTAGGTATCAGACAGGTTTTCACAGGACAAAAAGGGCAATAAATTGCAGAGAGAGTAGCCAACGCTCCTTTACCTGTCACAGTGGGAACTACCTCTTGAACTGCTCTGTCCTGACTCGTGCTGTGCATCCAGGAGGATTTTTTCCATGTCCCCATTGTGGATGGAGGAGGAGGAGGGGACGTGCTCCAGACCCCCGTTCTTGCCGCCGCCGCTGTCGTTGCCGTTCATCTGCAGCTCCACCCAGGAACCTGGAGGACACCACAGATCACCCAGCACTGAACACACCTTCAGTTTATCAAGTGCGGCCAGAGGGAAAGAGCAGCGTGCCGGCCTCAGATAACACACACCGACCTGAGCCCGCTCATGAACACAGCGCAGACACAACGGCGCAGGGCTCGTCTTCTTTCATCAACACAAACACCCCCAAAAGCCGCCTTTTATTCCTCCCTAGCTCTGCTGCTGGTCAGGGTCGCCTTTCTCCCCAGCTATTAATACTTTAATCAGCCACACCTCTCTGCACTTGGGAGCTTCAATTAACTACGGATCACTCCATTACGCCTCACCCTGTTCTACGTGCCTTTCTCAAACAGAATTTTCATCCCTGTGCCCCTACTACAAAATCCCTTTGTAAGATCCCTTACAAAGAGCAAGGAATCAAAGATAATAAGAGGAGGGATTGTGGAGAGACCACTTAGACAGCACAGACACAAAGGGAGCAGGAGCTGCAGAGAGAGGTAGGTCCGAGAGAGGGAATTTCAGGATGTGATTATTACAAAACTCCCCTCTGTGCAGCTTTATAATCTCCTTTTCTTTACTTCCAAAGGCCTTGGATCAATACTGATATTTCCATACATCAGGCAGGCTGCCATTCTCAGGTCCCATTCAGCTTGCTTTGCCTTGGCACAAGCATCTCCCATAAAGCTCTGATTTACTGGTTTCTCCATTTCTTGGTAGTTTTACCTATGGGACATCTGCATGTGCACTAAGATTCAACAAAGAGCAAGAGTGTACCATGGATGACAAGAGCAGCTGCTAAAAAGTTCCAACACTGTGTAGATAGAGAGGATTTTTATTTTAAAATGTATTTCCCTTATATTTTATGTGCAGATTAACTAAATATGCGAGTGTATGTTCTGACACATTCTTTAGTGGTACGTTTTAACTGGAAACAAACAGGTTTTAGAGATACATATCACCACAACTCCTCTGTAGTTTAGTCCACCTGAAGGTAGGTGCTTTCAGAGTTCTTTTTGTATTTGGTTAACTATTTTTTACAGTTTGGACATCTTCCCCCAGATGTAAAAAAATCCAAGCAAGAAAAGCAAGCCTGAAGCTACAAATACAACATTTTGAGCATTATTTGTACAAGTCCTACATTTTAACACTGATTTTTGATTTCTGAAATGCACCTGGGAGTGCCTGCACTAATTTTTTTGTAGCATGGTTTTGTCTCTGGGAGCTCCACCAGTAACACAGGAAGGGATGTTTAATAATGAGCCTGTTTTCAATTTGATTTGGTGAAGAATTCTCCTTTAGAACCAATTATTCACGATGCCATTAGTGATGTCTGTGGAAGCACCATGCTCTGGTGGTTCCCAGCCTGTTTTCCCCAGGCTGGATTCACAAACAGGGAATTTTGGGAGCACAAAGGCACCAGCTCAGCACTGCACATTAGGCTTTTCAGATAATCAGGTGTTAACTGGGAAGAGGCAGCTTTGCTCAGTCAGCAGCAGACAGAGGCTGTGTTATTCCAGATTGGTGATGATTGCTGCTGTCTGAATTCCTAAATAAAATGGCCCAACTCTTTAAGAGCTTCATTGGGAAGGTTGTTCTGCCTTGCAGCAGCAAGAGGCTACACCTGCAAAAAAGCAGGTGGCAAATACAGTTAGCAAGTGGTCAAAAGTTAGTTAGGAAAAAAAAGCTTTGTATTCCCCAACAACCACTTTTGGCTATTGGAAAAATCAGGATTTGCAAAGCAATCTATGATAAAAAAAAACCAGCAGAGGGCAAAAGCATGAGGGGATGTGTTCCTCTGACACTAGAACACCCAGAGGGTGGTGATCAGATCTCCTTACCCTGACACACAGCTCCACAAATGAAGTTTTTACCGATTTACCTCGGGCTGACAAAGTCTGTATTTATCTAAAACGCACTGTGGCCATAGTAAGAAGAAATCCCCAATTCTACTGTGAGTAAAGAGTCCATGGGAGCTGAGCAGTTGACATGAGGAGCAGCACGTTCCCAGCTGACCTCACCGGGAATGACTCAAATCCATTCAAGGAAGCATAATCTGCCATCGAGCTGCAGCACGTCACACTCCCACCGGCACAGCGAGCAGAACGTGACTGGCTTCAAAACCCATCAGAGGGACAGAAATCTCTGTTTCTTTAAAGAAATGGACAGGAATGTGTTGGAGAATAAACTGCCCAAATAACAGAGAATGGGCTTTGCCCCAAGCTTTTCTGTATATTAATCACCTGCTTGAGAATTTTTAATTTTACCGTATATACTAAAATAGGAGATGTGGCAGAATGGAGTGGTAGAATTAAGAGCAATAGAGCAGCATCTCCTCCCTTCACAAATCACATAACACACACTCTTTGGAGAAAAAAAAACCAACAAAACAAACTGTTCACATGAATGGTATTTTTCTCCAAAATTGTTTGAATGTTGGCTTTGCTCTAATGGGTAATTATTCCACTATGAATTTTTATATACACTGACTTTAATTCTATGTTTTTCCATAACTCGGTGGACTGTTTAAACAGCAGGAGTTAAACTTGTTGGGGAACACTGGTCTCATTTTGTTTATTTCCTCTGATTTCAGCTTGGTGCATGAAGTGGAGATATCAAAGGCTATATATATATATTAAATACCTGTATACATTTTATACATATAAAAATTCTCCAAGCTACTGCCAACTCAGTAGCTTACAAGTAGTCTGAGACATGATCAACCTGAATAAATGAATAAATATCATGTCTAAAATGAAGTACAACTTTAACCAAAAAGGAAAAAAAAAAAAAGGAAAGGAAAAGAAAAGAAAGCCAACTCCCACAATGCTAATTATTAAGCGGATTTTCCATGACAGAGCTAGATGGGCTCTTGCCTAAGGTGGGATTTCTTTTTGTCAATATGTAACAGAGCTTTATAATAATTAAAATATAGGAAGCATCTAGAACTCCCAAAGCAAGCAATTTGGGCTTTTTATCTCTATGAACCCAACAAAGCACAGGTTACCAGTTTTATTCTCAGCTCTTCTCCCCTCCAAGTGCTACAGGATCTTTGAATAAAAAAAATACACACACAAATGACACACAGAACACCATGAATAGGTGTCTCAGCTTATTAGCCTGAAAAGTTCACTGAAAAGCAGAGAGAATGGCAGAAATGCACCTCTCCCACCCAAAGCATTTTGCAGGGGCTGAACATCTGAAAGCAGCATTACTGCCTGGGTGCATTTGTTTTGTTGCTAGAGCAGAGAGCATCAAACATTTCCTCTCCTACCTTGTGCTCAGCTCCTCCAGCAATCACTGAACTGCTGAGCCTCTACCTGCTGCCCCAGCAGCAGGATCTCCATGGGCAGATCCATCCCTGGTTTACAGAGCTCTCAGCTCTTGTTGTTCCTATAATCCAGCAGACTAATGAGTCCCACAGAATTACCACATCGCCAGAAATTAAAAATAAAGTATACAGGCATCAGATGCGGCCATTTCTGAAGTAAGCATTGAGTCAGGCACCTGGCACGTCGCAACTCTGACAGCCTAATAGTTATTTAAGTATAACAGGCCTGAATAATTTGCCAAGATTATTGACTCAGGTGACATTGTTTAAGGTGCCACGGTTATCACACGATGCAGTGTTACCACAACACAATAGCAACGTTATGAAATGGGCACAGTTTATTCTTTCTTTCATACGATTTCCATTGAGTTATGGAAAAGCAACCAACGAGTTTATTTTGTGATCAGCTAAACTGCATCATAAACCACGGAGGTTACAGTAAATCATTAATGCAATTTATTCACGTTTTTTATCCTTAAAATCTAGATATGAAAAGGCACACACATGAAGGAGCCGTTCATAACGAAGGGAAAGCATTTGCCAAGTAAGTACCAGAGCCTACATGATGTGCCTCACTAGTGTCATCCCAGGAACAAACTGCAGCTGATGCAGCTGACAGAAATGCCGGATATAGAGGGAAATTAGCTCACGTCAGTGCTATTGACTCAGCCACTGAATAAACTCATTCCCACAGCCACGCTCCTCCCCCTACCCCGTTGTATCCCCATCGCCGCCGCTCGGGTAAACTCCGCGTAACCACGCAACGAGCTCGGGCCGTTCCTCGGGGGACTCGATGGCCCCCAGCCCCCCGCGAGAGCAGGCGGGGCGGGTCCCACAGCGCCCGGAGCCCGGTTTAGCCACGCCGGATCCCCCCGGCTCTGCCGGCCGCGCTCCCGCTGCTGAGGGGCTGCCCCGACCCCCGCTGCCAGCCCGCCCCTCACGACCCCCGCCGCTCCTCTGCCCCCCGCGGCCGCCGCCCCGCCATTTATACCCGCTCCGCCGCGGCCATTGGCCCCCGGCGGCTCGCGCGGCGCGCCGTACGCCAATGGCGGCCCGAGCGGCTGGCGGCCCTCACGTCCCCTTCTCAGGGCCCCCCGCGGCCCCGCACTCACTGTTGAGGCCGGGCTCGCCCTGCGTCCCGTCCGCCGGCGGGTTGTTGTTGTTGTTGTGCTGCGGCTGCTCCTGAGGGTTGGACATGGCGGCGCGGCTAAAAGCGACTGAGGAGCCGCTGGGGCAAAAAAAAAAAAAAAAAAAAAAAAACAACAACAACAAAAAAAAAAAAACAACAAACCCGGACTCCGTTCCGGGCCCGGCCGCCCCGCCCCGCCCCGCCGGGCTGCGCAGGCGCGGCACGCGCCGCTCCCGCCCTCCGCCTCCATGGCGCGAGCCGCGGGCGCGCACGTCCCGCGCGTGCGCAGAGCGGGCGCTGAGGGGAAGGGCTGGGGGAGCCCTCACAGCCCCTCACGGACCGGCCCCGCCGCTGTAACGGGCGCTGTGCCCTTATTAATTGTGAAAAACGCGTGCTTTATGGTTGGCTTTTCGCAAATGTTACACGTGTGATGTTAGAAAGTTACGCTGTATTAATTCTCTTACACAGTGTGTTAAATGCAGTTTTAGGTTACAACGTAATGTTAAAATAGAAACTCTGCCATATAGGATTTGATACAAGCTCGAGCAGGAAGATGAGATAATCAAAAAACTCTTCACACAGAGATGGCAGCGAAGGGGGCCCATAAAAAGTTACAACCTCCTTATCAGAAAAGACAAACATTCTTCCACCTTCTCTCCATCTTTTTGGAAGCACCAAGATTAAGGAGAAGTTGACAAAAACCAGAAAACTTCTTAATTTGCAAGGAATTTATGCATCATGTATGAATATATGAATATGCAACAGGCTATTGTTTTTAAGGTTATTCCTTTGTTCACAAGGGATGCTTTTCATGACTTAGTGTCCGAGAACATCTATAATTCTTTGCTTTTTATTGTCTTGTAATTGTCCTCACTCTAAACTTTATTACTCTATTTGTATTACTATTTTTATAACCATTCTATGATTATTAAACTTTTAAAATTTTGAAAGCCAACTGATCGGCGTTTTTCACATGAA
Source organism: Chloebia gouldiae (assembly GCA_003676055.1). Classification (NCBI taxonomy): domain Eukaryota; kingdom Metazoa; phylum Chordata; class Aves; order Passeriformes; family Passeridae; genus Chloebia; species Chloebia gouldiae. The sequence continues at coordinate 550,632 of QUSF01000095.1, read as the reverse complement.
TGTTCAGCTCTTTATTAAAAAGATCAGCTGGGCAGGGGGCTCGATACGGAGCTCACCCCTGCTGTTGGAGCTTTTTCCAGGTGCAGAGTCTGTCCCTGAAATCTTCTTGGCACACTGGCAGCTGGAGGTGAAGAGGTGCAGGAAGAGCTGCTTTGTTGTTCCTGCTTCCCACAGCCCAGTCCAGTCCTCTGCAGGCTCTGGTGACAGCTCAGACACCGCCTAGGGATGTAAATCCCTTTTTCCCAACCAGCTCACCCATCCAGTCCCCTCCACTGTGCCCAGCCTTCCATTTAGAGGTGTTTTCATCCCCAAAACCCCCTCCCCATGATTCCACTGGTCCCTCTATTTTGCATCCCAGTCCTCGAATGGAATGCAAATGCGGGGTGTCGGTGACCCCCAGGAGCAATTAGCTAATTAACATTTCAATATCAGTGCTCAGCTCAAGCCAGCAGCATCCCAGGATTGCCATGGGAAGCAGGAAGCTCCCATGTTTTGAACTCTTTTGTTCATAACACCCACCCTGTTCCAGCCCAGAGCTCTGAGTGCCACCTCCAGGAGTTCCTTGGACACCTCAGGGCACTCCAACCCTCCCTGGGCAGTTCCTGAGCTCCCTTTCCATGGGGAAATTCCTGCTGGTTCCACCCTGAGCCTGTCCTGAGGCCGTTCCCTCTGCTCCTGTCCCTGTTCTGGAGCAGAGCCCGACCCCCCGGCTGTCCCCTCCTGGCAGGAGCTGTGCAGAGCCACAAGGTCCCCCCTGAGCCTCCCACCCTCCACCTGCTTTTCATTTTCTTCTCTTCATTCTGCTTTGACGTCGCTTCAACTTCAAGGTTTATTTTGAGGCTTAGACTCTTCGACTGTGACTTCAGTCTCACCTCTCTCACACGTATATCTATAAGTATTTTGCTTCCCCAAAGTTGTAAAGGAGCCTTTTACACCATAAAGTCCTCCCATCAACAGCCACAAGAATATAAATCATGTTTTTTTCACTACTGTACTCACTGAAGGAGTTCAGTAGCAGCAACACTATCAGAGTGAAGCCACACAGACACAACTCCAGTAGTGTTCTTCATTTGCTCCCCATTACAAATGTGAAGAAATCACTTATTTCTGTGTCAGAACTATTTTAAGCTGGAGAAAAAGTTCGTATGCACAAGTGTCACCATCATCCTGTACTGCAATACCTGTTACAAGTATTTCTTGTCTTCTATTCATCTAAATTAATGCTGGAGGTTTGAAATCTTTTGTAACACCAACACTTCTCAATTTGACTGCAGGCCTTGCATGACTGTATCAAATATCTGACCCTGTGGAAAATCTGGACATCTCTGGGATAGCACTGGGAGAGAATTAGCTACATTAGTCGTAAAAAGAAAGCAGCAATTAATTAATTTGATAAAACATCGGTTTACAGGTGGAGGGGCTGCAGAAACATTTGAGATTGAAACCAGAACAATGAGCTACTTGTGATTTTGAATAAAAAACCTGCCCAGGTAAGCCAATCCTACTCTGCAACCCTCAAATCACAGGCTAACATGAGGATTTGTCACCACCCTCATTCAGGAAGCATTTGCCACAACACTTGTGGCATTAATATTTATCAGTCAAGTGGGACTATTAAAATTGCTGAGTCAGAAATAAATTGATCAAGATTATAGAGTGAGTCAATGCAGAGCCAGAAATAGCATTCACAAGGCCTGACTTTCAGCCCTGTGCTCAAACCACTACACAGGTTCCTTGAGGCACTTGAATGATGAAATTAATGTTTGTAATTTGAATACTTGGATGGAAAATGCTGTGACAATGGCAGCGTTGGATGGACACAAAACCACATATTAATAGAAGAGAAACAATGGCCACAGATTCCTGGGTAAACCTTTTTGTACTGGAGTGCAATACAAAGGTTTTTCTTCCAGGGGAAATAAAAAAAAAAAAAAAAGCCTTTAAGTCAATTGAAATCCAACAATTAACAAGACGTGTGCCAAGATAATCCCACTGTTTTATCTCATGGTTCCAAGGTGTTCTAAATGTTTGAAACAAGTGAAGAAGGAAAGCTCTGTCTGCCCCTGGATCCCTGGAAGTGCCCAAGGCCATGCTGGACTGGGCTTGGAGCAACCTGGGACAGTGAAAGGTGTCCCTGCCCCTGGCAGGGGGTGGCACTGGATGGGATTTAAGGTCCTTTCCAACTCAAAACATTGCACGATTCTCGAGTCTAAAACATGCCATGATTACTTTTATTTTCTTTGTTTAGTGTTTCTGTTCCCCAAAGCAGAAAAAGCTGGATGCATCCTCCCAGCACAAGGGCTCTTCACCCTGCACACCTCGGCTGAACTCTTTGCACTGCAATAATCCACCCTGGAAACGCTTTTATAGCGTTTCATATTTAGCAACAACTGCTCACTGTTGATTCCGGAGGTTCCTTTGAGGGACAGTGACCACACCTCGCTGTGACCTCTCGCACTCCCGAAGCCTCAACCTCTTTACAGTAACTTTTGCCTCCTAGTGGAGAGCCCCGGCTCAGAAAAGCGTTATTTCAACCAGCCAGGACTGTTTTCCTGTTTGAGACTGTTAAAATTGGAGGGTAAAATTCACTGTGTAGAGAAATTGAATTCACGGTTTTTCTTCTCTCAGCTGTAAAACAAACACTGGTTTTATTCCACCGCTTATCTTTACAAGCCCAAATCAAGTTAAATAAGATGTTTGCTGCAGGCAAACAGCTCCAGACACCCACAATCATTACACAGCAGCCTCACTCCCAAGAAACCTCGATCCAAGACACTGGTCCTTCCCTTTACACCAGCCAATTCCACGGGAAGGGCAAAAGGAGGCACCTTTTATTTAATAAAAGGAGTGTTTGATGGGAGCCAGGATGTTCTACACCTCTACAGCCCCCAGGGGAAAAGCAGAAGAGCAGCACACAGGAAATCGCTTCCCAGCTCTGCTGTGCCTAACAGGATGACAATAAAAATTTCTATTAAAATATTGGTATTCCATCATCCATAACCCTCTCCGGGAGGGAAAATCCCACAGGTTTCTGCTTGTCAGCACTACCCGAGCTTTTTCAAATCAGGCCGACACTAAAAGGCTCTGTAGTTAAGCAATAAATGATCCTGTCCTCCTTGAACAGAGCAGGTGCTGCTGCATATCCAGCGTGTTTCCCAGACAGCAGCCACATCCCAGCAGGGAAGTGACACAGCCCTTGAGGCACAGGTCTCTCCTGCACCTCGGCATTGTCAGCTGGAGAAACACCTCGCTCTGAGCACCAACTGGTGGCACGAGTGACACCGCGGTTGTCACGCTGTAGATACAAAGCACCCAAGAGGCGGCTGGTGGCATTTCAGTCCCATCAGTGGCTTCAGGAGACTGCAGGTAGGAGAATGCCTTCCCCGTGTTTAGTCTGGCATTCAGGGACTGGGAACTGCAGATTTGCACTGGTTTTTACTGGGCACTGAAATGCTGCGTGACTAGAGCAGCTGAAGGCAGTGACCAGCACCAGCCTGCCCGGGACAGGAACGGGGACACAGTTCCCCAGGCACAGGGAAGAGACCACTCATTCAAAAATACCTGCAGAGAAAAGGGGAGGGGCAGGAAAGAGCATAAAAAGCATCCTGACAAAGTGTATTCTCTGTGTACTTTTATTAATAAAATATATGATTTACAGCATGTATCAGTGGACAGTGTGCTTAGAGAATTCTCTAAGGGATAGTGTGACAGCACAGGCAGGAGGTGGGGTTGGTGAGGACCAGTTACCAGATGTCATCCTCAGATGACATCTCAAGGATCACCATTACCAGCAAACCCAAACCCTTTAAGCCATGCCAGCAGGCCCAGCTGTGGTCCAAGAGGAAGCTGTACTGGAGTATTGCTCACGGTGACGGCCCCCAGCCACTCTGTGCCACCTTCAGATGCTCAGCTCTGTGTGGGGCTGTGCTTCAGTGCCTCTCTGGGGCTCTGCGTGGCACAGGAACAGCATCCTCAGGGCTGTGGCCCTCATCTTCCCAATGCAGCATCAATAAACCTACACCTCCACAAAACAGGATTTTACCAGCTCCACAGCAAAAGCATCTCATCACCTCAGTGCCCTCACGGTAGGATAAAGGATAAGCCTCGGCCCTGGAAACAGCTACACACGTGATTAACGTTACTCAAGGAGTTGTTTCTTGAACTGTTGGAAAGTCTGGTTGCTGGAGTAAAATTAGTCACATGCTACTAAGCAGGAGCAGGGCCCACTGGTTTATTCACCCACTGGAAAGCAGCTGCTGTCCCTGGGGCAGTTAATTTGTTTTACAAGGCTAGCAGGTGAAAAAAAAAAAAAGGTAAAATCCTTACAAAGGCTCATGGTCACACATGCATGGTACAAGACAAATATTGTATTTAAGAGAACTGGATTAATAAATATTAGAATTTCTACATTTTCACACCACTGCAGAAGGACTTAAACTGAAGAGTGATTGCAACAGTAGTCTTATTAATAACCTCTAACTCAGCCAAAATTTTACAGCAGAAACAGTATCTCAGTTAATCAAATCATAACGACATTTTAATAACTACCTCTAAGCCACAGAAATAATTAAATACAGGTAACTCAAAAGCAAAAATTCTCCCAGTCAAGGTAATTTTACCATGAATTTAAACTTCACTGAACATTTCCATGAAGGAGGAGCAAAACCTAAATGCACATTTAGCAAAAATACTGGAAGTAAAAACTCATGAGCCTTATAAAGCATCAATATCTAGTTCATCTTTGGATAAGCCTTATGTGCTGAGGAGCTGAAATCTCTCACATCACTATGAACACTTATTTCATGCAGCTTCTGTACTCCACATATTTGGTTCCTTACACCACTGAACATTTCTATTAAGTGCAGGAACTTCGCAAAGCCAAAAGCCAGAAGAAAACATTTGCATGGTTAAAACTACATTTCCAGTTAGCAATAAATACAGAAAATAGAGCAGCAGAATGCAGTGCAGTCATCAGCTATGGAACCATGGTGCTGGCTGGTACTACAGAACACCACACAGGAGCTCACACAACTTCTCACAAAGCCACAGGGGACTTGGTGCTCTAAACAAGGCATTAAAGGTATTTTATCCTAAAACAAGGCATTGAAGAAACCAGGATGAAACTAAACATTAAGACATCAGTCTCAAAAAAATGGAATTTAAAACCTGAAGATTCTATTCCCTTTCTAATTAAAGCAACAGGTTAAAAAGAGGAGTACTCAAGGACACAGGAAGTGACTGCTCAGATCAAAACCTGACAGCAGTTGTGGTGCCGAGATGGAAGAGGTCATACACTGGTCATACCTGGTGCCCAGGTTACTCAGGAGGAATACAGGTACCTGTGAAATCCCTCCCTCTCTTCATTCCCATGAAAAATAATTAATACTGGTTAAAATAATTACAAAAAACATAATTTTATTTTCATGCATCTAAGGTAAAACACAGAGTATTTGTATAAAGAGGTAGATAAAAAAAAAAAAAGAAAACAGATTCTCCATTCTTTGTCACTTTTATTCAGTAGTTTGTTTTTTTTTTTCCTTATTTTCTCTTTTTTGGTACCAGACATGGCAAGGAGTGATTACAGTCAACTGTTTATTAAAACATTTGTTGCAACACAGACCCCCTTTACCACTGACCCCAAACGGACCCATTTTATGTGCTTTATTTTATTTTTTTTTCCATACACCACCACCGAGGCGAGGTGGAGGGGGGATGAAGGGAGAAGGGGGAGTCCAGGAGGCCAGAAGGAGGAATGCTACAAGCCACAGCAAGAATGAGCTGTATTTAATAAAAAAAGGGGGCCACGAATGATACAGTAATGAGGTTACACAATTAAATCCCATAGCATGATTGAAGGCTTTCCCTGTGTCTGACGTCATCACAATGGAAGGCATAAAAAGTGGAGTAAACCGATGTTGAGACAGTCCAGTCTAGTCCATTAGGCAAGATGGTGCAAGTAGTCATTTAAATTAAAAAGTGCCCTATCCTCACCTAAATGGCTAGCAGATACGGAGACAACAGAGCCACAGAGCCTTCTCCATGGAGCTATAAAAGTGTGTTGTCATATGGCACATTTTTAAACACTGGAAAGGGGTGCCATAATGGACCTCTCACTTGCTTTTGTTACAGGTACAAATGCTAGATTCAACTATTTCAACTATGCAGGAAGTGACTCTTCAGTTAGGAATGCCAACCCTAATTCATCTTGTCTTGAAATATATACAAGTTGTTTGTGGTAGCTACAGCAATGATGTTCTCCTTGGGGTGCCAGGCTGTATGCAGGATCTTCTTGTTGAAGTCTAAGCTGTCGACGCTGATCTCGTCCTTCTTCCTCTTGCCGCTGGCGCACACCTTGCGCGGCTTCAGCACCGTGCGGGGTTTGTTGTTCTCCCGGGACGCCTCCAAGGTGATGTCTCGCTTGGTGTTTCTGTCAAACATCCTGAAGAAGTTGTTGTAAGACCCTGTCATGACAATGCTGCACAAAGGGGGAAGGAAGAAAAGATGGCCTTTAGGAATTCCTTCTCCTTTTTCCAATACGAAGGGTCTCAACTGAGATCACGCCACGTGGAAAGGAGGTGGCCTCACTAACAGCTGCTACAGCTAAAGGGAAGCAGGTACTGAAATGTTTTATAAATTTAAAACCTCCCAAAAATACCTTTTTTCCTTCCCGGGGCCCTTTCAGGTATTTTGTTATCAAAGCACTTCGAATGTCATTATTTAATTTGCTTTTTACACACACACAGAGGAGAGATCCAACAAACCCCAAACACATTGCATTTTTAGTGCTACATAAGTGGTGCTTATGTACTAAAATTTAGGTACTAAGCAGCACATCTAGTCTGTAAAAATCCCTTACAGTTCCTGATTTTGCATCAGCTGTCCAGTAAGAAAAATACACTTACAAGTTTCCTTGTCCTTCCTTTGCCTCAAGAAATATTGGAGCAGACAGATGCCAGATCAAAGAAATAAAAAGTACAACATCTGACAGTCCTGACAGGGAACCAATGAGCTGCTTTAAATACTGCAAATAAGCAGTTAATGACATGATTAGCACAGAAGCAAGAGCTGTCCTAAGTGGTCACTACCATAGGAAAAGGAACATTCCTGGAAGGTTTTCCCACGGGTTCCCCTAGAGGTCTGGTGCAGATTCTTACAGTTAATAATGCACATTATAATCTACTGAAGTACTACAGCATTGTCCAAAACCAGGTATCTGAACTTTGAAGAATAACTTGGAAAGATTTGAAGTGCACAGGGATAAGAATTCCACTTGCCTGTCTGATCCATTCCAACAGCATTCAAACTTGTCAAAAATGCAATCGTTCTCATACAGAGAGCAGAGTTTACTTCTGAGGTATTCATGCACCTGGAAAAGAGGGATCAGAGAAACTGAGTGAGCATTAGACTCATACCTCTGTAAAACAGCCTTCCCAGACTGTTCTGAAAGCAAGGAACATGAGACTGCTCACAAGAGCTCTTTCTTATAAAGAAAACAGCAATTTTCAGTGGCAACTAAAAACATTTTATGAAAGGAAATGTTTCACCTCCCGTTTTCTTCAGGATATAACACAGAACATAAAGACAGCTGAAGAGGCTTTTTCAGCCCCAAACACGGGTTTGGTTTCTGCCACCACCCTGCAAATCCCACAATCTTTCAGCAGGAATGTGGAATCCCCAAACCTCAGGGATGCTCTGCCTGAACCTACAGACAAAACTGTAACTGCCACATCAGGACCATCAGTAAGACTCAGCCTCTGTCCAGGTTTTTTGATTTCCAACCCACATGATTTTCACTCAATACCTGGTATGTTTCCACAGGTCTATTTTCCATATTTAAATCCCAGATCTTCACTGACAGATAATCTCTAGTCATCATATATCGACCACTGTGGCTAAATTTGACATCAGATATGGAAGAGATTATTTCAGAGAAAAATGATCTGTTGCTAGGATCTTCAGGTTCTTCAAACACTGCCAGAAAAAAAGACAGGCATTTCAAAAGGTCAGTTTGTGTCTCTTTGATACAACATACACCCCAATTACTTTAACACTGTCTCAATAAGCTTTCTACCTTGTGTTACTCTGTGTTATATAAAATAACTTTTAAGGAGAAACACCTGTAATACAGTTGCCATACTCTTATGGTTGTAGCAAGACAAGGTCAGCTTCTTAATAAATGAATTGTTTGGTAATATGTGAAGTCTTGATTCACACATGCAAGGTTTCCAGCACCAAGTACAGAAAAATGGCCTTTAACCACCTGAAATCTGCAAAAAGCCATTCCTGGTGTCCAAACAGAAGCTGCTACTCATTCACTGTTTGTACTCCAGAAAAACATTAGTTTAAGATTTATTTGGATTTTAGACTTTGGATCTGTTGAATATGTTACAGGAATCCTACACAAATCCACACAGACAATTCAATGTTTGATATACTCTAACAGCAAATGTGCCCTGGCACAGGGAAACACTGAACTGCAGCACTCACACTTTGAATGTCTGTCACAGAGGGCTGATGCCCTCATGTCACACAGGCGAATTGTGCCTTTACTGCTGCTGTACACAAACGTGCTGCAGCTGTTGGGGTGGAACTCTGCAGCTGTGATCACCTCTGTCAGCTCCTCCATGTTGGCAGGCTTGATATCTACAATATCTGCAGCAGCTCGTTAAGGAATTGCCTCCAGCAAAATGGGTTTTTCCCAAGTTTGAGACGCTTTCAGAAATGCTACTTCAGGCTTGTGGGACCCAGGCACAACCCAGGTTAAGAGTTAAAATCAAGCCACACAATTTGTCTACAAAGCAAGGTGGTAACATCACATTCTGAATCAGTTTCAAGGTCATTCTTACAGCAGCAAAAACCTGCTTCAGTTTTGCTCTACTCCAGGAGTAATTAATTTTATACTACAAATTATCTCCCAGGTATTTCATATAGAACTTTATTTTGCTTAAATTATAATTATACTGCGACATTACAAAATGCAATTTTGTATTAAAAACTTGATACAGGTGTGGCTGCCCCATCTCTGGAAGTGTCCAAGGCCAGGTTGGAGCAACCTGGTCTTGCCCACCTGGATGAGCTTTAATGTCCCAACCAAACCAAACCAAACCAAACCAAACCAAACCAAACCAAACCAAACCACTCCTCCAGAAGCTAAAGCCCTTACAATTACTAGGGAGAAATAACCAGGATTAATGGAGATTATTCTCTGTATAAAGGAAATAAAACCCAACAGTTTTCCTGCTCCCATCCCACAGAACAATGGCAAAAGGATACTAAAACTTCTGTCTGTGATTTCTAGGTGCCACAGGTTGATCCGCAGGTCATCTGCAGACAGGTATGTTTCATAGTCACTATTGATGGAGATGGAATTGATGTGATATGTGTGGGCATTGGCAAATATCCTTCGTGGGCTGGCTTCCACCATGAGGTCCATAGGCCTGAACACTGGCACCTGCAACACACAGAGCAGGGCAAGAGTGAGATCCAAACCTACCACAGACATCAGCACTGCTCAGCACGGTTCTGCAACATCCTGAGCTGGATGAAATATCTTAAAAAGTCAGTATTTCTGCCAAGTGACATCACAGGAAAGATTTAGTTAATGATCTGATAGGGTGGTTGCTTCTGGAGCCATGGGCTGGGAGAGGAGGAATTTGCTGATTGTGAGCTACTCACCCGTAGTGTTGTAACTGTAGTAGGATCCCTATACCGTCCATCCTCCTCCTTTAAATTATAACCCTCGGGTCTTTTGTCCCTTTCACTGATTTTCCATAACTTTATTGTTTTATCTGCAATGAAACAGCCACAGTTTAAAATGAGAGCCGTGGAGAGACACCAGTCATCACTGCTGATGCCTTCAAACAAGACAAGGCCGCCCACGTGCACCAAAAGAGACAAAAATGCTGCTTGAGGAAAACAAGACAAGATAAAAAGCATTAAAAAACCTCCTCCACAGTTTGTTCTTTTTATAAGAGTTAGAGCAAGTTTCAGTCAGGACAGGGATTGCTATGAATGATTAAGGTAAGCTCTGACACAGGGACTCATATCCACATGAAGGTCTCACACAGGCTGTAAAGCAGCTAAATCCCAAATACCCACCCTGTGCTGGGGACACCTGTGCCCAGAGAAGCCAGAACCACATCCCCAGGTCCTTGCAGTTAAACCCTGCTTGATCCCAGCCTTTTGGAGAGGATTAGACCAAATCCTAATAGCAAACCTATATAATAACATGCTATGGTGCAAAATACTCACCATTTGTAGACAATAAAAACTGAGCAGCATTTTTCTGGGGTAACCACCTAATTTTGTTGATCTTCTCTTCAATTTCTAAACTTTTCAAGTAGTCAAACTCTGGTTCATGGCTTTGAAAGGTACTGTAAACATTGTATTCTCCCCTACTGTGAGACTGGGTTTTGTTCTAAAAAGAGAATTAAATGATCAAGACATGTATACAATGTACATTGGGGTACAAGCTGCTTGATTTTCATGATCCTGTCAACCAAATGAAATGAGCATGATCATCTCTGTTGCAAGAAATTTAATAAAGTTTCTACTATTTTGGCTACGAAAACATCAGAGAAGAGACAGTTTATGCAGAAGCTTAAGTTTCCAGAAACTCCTCACAGAATGTGAATAACATCTTCAACAAGTTTTCACATGAATGCTGAGCATCTGAACAAATTAGTATTTTACCTAAATATTTTATTAAAAAAAAACAAAAACAAACTACAACTTCCTACATCTTTAATTTTTCCACCTCTGCTGTTTAAAGGGAATACTCCTTCCCTTGCAACACAGACACACAAATGGCAAATCTACTCTGTGAGTACATTCACCTTTCCAGGCACTCTATGGAAATCCCACATGGCACCTCTAAATTCATACCAGCACCTCTCCTATTCTGGTTTTTTAATCTCCAAAGTCCCCTGAGAGCTTCTGAACTGCTTAAGGAGCTTTTTCTTCCTCATTCTAGAAGGGCAAAAAGCTCATTGCCTCTGCTCTGACATTGGAGTCACCCCTGCAGTTACCTGTCCAGGTGGAAATGTTTGCAAAACTGAAAAATTTGCACAATTCCTCTTTCCAAAAGCTGTGTCTTAGGCACCAAAATATTGCACTGCATGGGCTGAACCTTGAATTTCATCCACTGGGTGAAGAAAATTGGATCCATTTCTAGTGTAGTACTCCTCATGTCCACCTGTAGTGGTTTCAGGCTGAATTTTGTGATTTCTCCCTGTCCCACCCACTGCAGAGATGCACCATCAGATGCCTTTGCTGTGATATGTTCCTGGCTGGGGACTTTGCTCCTTCCTTCTCTGGTGTCTCATGTCCCTGGGCTCATTTAATCCCTCAGCACCTCACCAAAACACATCTGATACAACCCTTGCTGACCCACATTTGTCACATTCCTTGCATCATTTTCTCATGCTTCATACCCTGAGAGCTAGCAGGAATTCTTTACTTTAAAGTAAGCTGGGGGTGGGGAAGGGATAAGGGGGCAAAATGCTTAGAAATCACATTTGGCACCAGGATTCTGAACCACACCTGTCCCTCACACTGCTTTTCCCACCCTGGGGAATGGAAGGGACTTTGTTCTAAGCCTCAGTCTGAACTAACAAGTGAAGCTGGCTCACTCCATGGAACAACCTGGAAAGGAAATCTACTGTGCTGTAGGAAATGCCTTAGGAAATCCAGGGAACTGGGAACTTTCCTTCAATTCCAGACTTAACATAACAACTGAGGCTTAAACATTCTATGTGTGTATTCCAGTAAAACTTTACAGGACCAGAATAATACCTAAACCCAGTAATATGTGAAATCCATCCTTGGGATAAAATCAAAATTTAAACTCTCAGTCTCAGCATGCTCAAATAACAAAAATTCCAAACAAGTGCTGGCCCAAGCGGCTGATGTTAAATTCCAATGTAGGTAATTGCACAGTGCCTACGCAAATCCCTCCTCAGTTTCTGTGAGATGCAGGATTCACTTCCTGCCTGGCACTGAGCTGATGTCACCGGCTGCCACATTCCAGCCCGGAGGTGGCAGCAGTTTGGCAGTGGGTGCAGCCACACAGGTTTGCACAGCTCCTCACACAGCCCTTGTGAGTGTTTCTCTTCCTGCAGGCGTGGTCTGCAAAGCTCTCCAGTGCAGTGTGGCAGAAAGAGGCACAGAATTCCAAATAAAACACTTATCTTTTATATACTTTCACATATTAAACCTGCTCGAGACAGTTTGTTGGAACAACCAACTACCAGTGCATCAGGGAAGTAAGTCCCTAAAAACAAATCATTCCCTAAACACAGGGAAGCCAAAAAATGCCAAAAACAATTCAGTGGAATTTCATCTGACAACCCAGGTGTTCTTCCTACCCCTGGATCCCAGCTGCTAAGGATGTGAGCTTAGATTATGCTCCAAAAACCAAGGAGTCATTTAAATACAGCTCACCTGAGAGCAGGCAAGGAACTGCTGCAACTCCAAGCTACACAAGAAGATTCTTAAACGAATCAAGCTACAACTCATGAATTACAAGTAATAAAGAAATAAAAGGAAAACAATAAAAAGCCACAAAATACCCCAAGAGCTGGTGCCACGCAGCCCCACTAGGTGTCCCCACTGACCCGGAGGAGCTGCTGGCACCGGGACGGCGCCTTGCCCACAGATCGGCCCCCTGCTCTGGGAACCGCTTCGGCACTTTTAAAATGGAAATTGAAGGCAAAACGGAACTAAACCGAACCGTGGCATCTCAAGGCAGTGAGGTGACACCTCTCTGGGATACATTCTAAGCACAGCAACTTCCAGCTACAGTCTCAGTTGAAATCAGGCACTGCAGCTCACCTGCCCCCTGACATGGAGGTAGAGCCTAAAGGCCAAAAAACAAGGAGAAGCGAGAAAAGAGCTCTGCTATGGGGTTCTGTGGTTTTACTTGACTGATACCAGAGTGGAAAAGGACATCTGAGGTCACAGTCACACACTTATTTAAGGGCAACTTTTAATATCCCCAGCTACAGTGAAATCTGAAGTCATCATCACAGCCAGGAGAGTCATTGTGGAAGAACCAACTTCAGCTCCCCAAGGGTCTTTGTGTCCTACCCCTTTTTGGTTTTCACTTTCAACATGCTTTAGACCACAGCTAAAGCGTGTTTAAAATAACTTCTATCACAATGTTCTCATTAAATTTCAGTATTGCAATCACTTATCACATAGGCATGCACTTCGTGTTAAGGGTTTTATAATAACATCCTCCTTGTCTTTAAAAAGGGAATAGAAAGAACATGTAATACAGTGTAATTAGACAGCACTCACCTCCTGCTCCTGTTGAAAGATGACAACTCTCCCTCCCTTGTCTCCTGTTGCTAACAACTCTCCAGAATGGTTAAATTCTACTGTAGAAATTATATCCGCTGCAGAAGAACAAAAATAAATCCCACGGATTAATCATTCTTCTAAATACCAAGTGGCCAAGAAAGGCACAATAAAAAAAACACCAAAAAAACCCCCAAAAAAACCCCAAACCATTAAAAAAAATCATAATTTAGTTGAAGGACATCCATAAAATGCAAGAAGTTTCTTCCAAAAAATTACAGTAGTTTTTTAAGCTGTACATTTGAGAAGCATTTATAGATCACCATGCCAGAGCTACAAGCACAGTGTTGTGCATTACTTTGTTCTTAAAGGTTTAATATCCTCAGCTTCTTAAAACTGATTTTTCTATGCTGACTCTACTTTAGATAATACAGACTGCACCTTCCTAGAGCAACTGTGTACTTTTATTTTTTCAATTTTTCCTAATGCATGATTTAGATACAATCATTATTTATATGACCTCAAAGAACCTTTTTCTTTTTTTAAGGTCTCAGTACACAATTGATAACTTAAAGGCAAAAGGTATCATGAGAGAAAAGTTCAGGTATCTGTGTCTAAGGAATGCAAGGAATAAACAGCTGCAGAAAACCAGGAACAAACCTCAACAGACTCCAGAAAACAGGAGTAGCTTTTCTGGGTGAAGAAGGTTTGCATTACCACAGGTGTTTTTATAGGGAGTCTAAAATTAAATTGTGAATATACACTGACAAGAATAATAATCCATAGTATCAAACTGAGCTGTTCATACATCAGAAAGGACAAATGCCAACTTCAGCTCAAGCCCACCCATTCACGTTTCCAAAGGTACAAATGCTCCTTGGACTCCCAAATAGTTGAATCAGAAGCCAAACCATTTTTGAAACACCAAATTGCAACACAACTCCATAAATCTGATTTTCTGCTGGAGAAACTATTTGAGAGTTTTACATACACAAGTCTTGAGGACATTTCATGCCAGTCAGCTGTAGATAAACGGAATTTTCTGTGGGATGTTTTCTTTTTTCTCCATTGTATTCATAACATTTTAGACTTAAATAAGATCAATATCTGCTTGACTTAGAGCCAAACACCAGCTCCACAGAGTTTTGTATTCTTCAGCACAAAATGCCCTAGAGATTCCCCCACCAACCTTCCTGCCACTGCTTATACTGGCTGGAATGTCTCCAAACAGAGTTAAGGACAGAAATACAACCTCGGCCTGTACCTCACTGAACCAGGATCCACATCACACACACAAAAAGCTTCATTCCAGAACTTAGAATTTTTTCATCCTGGAAGGCAGTAGTTACTTCAGCCAGTCGTTCTATTTGTGACCAAGATGATTTATCTCACATCTGCAAGGCTTAATATGCAACCACTGAGATGCAGATGTGGTGTTTAACAGGTACCTCCTCCAGGTGAACGGGCATAGAGATAAACAATTCATCAATGTGCAGAAAGAGGGAGCAAACCAAGCAGGCCAATTTGGACTTTTCCACACAATGCAAAGCACATAGTTGTACTCCTCCAATAAGAAAAGACCTTAAAGTTATCAATTAATTGAAGAAAAACCATACTAATGTATCTCAGCAGTGAGAAGTACACAGAATAATTACTATTGAGGAAAACAAAGACTTAACACTACAAGCTCTGACAGACTTGAAACTGATGACAATACAGTGAATTATTAGCAAATCCACTGTGTCCATGTATGTGGAAAGAGCAGAGAAAAAATTGCCTTAGAAGTCTCATATATCCATCTAAGAATAGATGGAAAAATTAATCAAAGTACTTATTTGGTGAAAGTCACTGGAAAGTTTACAACAAGCAGCAACAGCAGCCAGTAAAACCTTTATTTAAGGACAAAAATCTCTATTTCCTTAGGTATGATGATGCTGTATATTGTATTTAATAATAATACAAATCTCATGTAACAGAAAGACAATCACTTTCATGTAGACCCAGACATTCTTGCCCTTTTTTTTTTAATTTTCAGGAGAATCCAAGCTTTCCCCCAGTGATTTCCAAGCTGATATGGATCCTGCTTTATCACAGACTCAAGTGCACAAACAAACTTTCAGCACCCATATCCCACACGTCCAAGGAGTCCAGCAGGCTCAGGCAGTGGTGACAAGGTATTGAAAACTCTGCAGTTCCTGACAGACACCATGCAGATCATTCCAAGTATTGGATCAGTTTTAAATTAAAACCAAATACCTTCCTTAGCAATTGCAATTGAAAAATATTAATTAGTTTTAAAACTCAAGACACATCAATAAATCCAATGTGCCTTCCACAATGTAATCTTGGACTGTTCCCTCTCCAAAAGCAAAAAAAAAAGGTGCTAAAAACGTGACAGAAAGAAGGGATTTCTGCTTAAGTAATCCCAAACCAGGGCCAAGATACAGATTTTACAAAGGAATCTGTACTAGAAAGCAAACAAAACAGTTGTGCATTCAAACCCAAACACCCTGTTTGGAATTCCACATTCCCATACCTTGGTGAAAGGAAGAGCCAGACATCAGGGCACTGGGGCTGACCTGGGGAGATTTAAAGGTGTTGGAGAAATGCCAGGAGGAGCTTTTCAACCTCCCCCGTGCCTGGATTCACTTGTGGATTCTCATCCGTGTTAGCATCCTCATTGCCCAAAACATGTACCCATCTTCTCCTTTTTTCCCATGATAATTGTAATTCCTTGATGGTTTTAGCCCTTCAGTATGACAGGAGGGTATCCCCAGATCCCAGCCTGTGGTGTTTTCCCTCCTCTCCCGAGGTGCAAACACAGAGCTGCTCCTGCTGGCCACGCACTGGGAACAGGAGCCCTGGAAGGGATATTTGAGGGAGAAGCAGGTGTGTGCTGCCCTCCTGTCACCACACTGATGCTGCTGGGAATAGAATGCATTTCAGTGCCCTTTTCTTCCAGCACAATGTCAGGGATAAACAACCACTGACCCTTTTATCTGATACCCAAACCCCTCCCAGCCACAGCGTTATCTGCTGTCACACCCTAAGCTGAAGATCAGTTTTGTCTTCTCCTTCCCTCAAGCATCTCGGGCCATCTCTGCTACCAGCCAGTGCTGAGGTTTAAAACTCTGCATGGCAGCATCAATCACAAGAGATGGAGACACGATTGTGACAAAAACAAAAATCAGGACAGCAAGGTACACCCGCATTCCTGCAGGGCACCTGCAATACCAGGAGCAAGTGAACCAGGTTTCTCCTTCTTGCATAACTTGGGACAAAGAATTCAGAGGTTGATACATCATTTACAAGTATTTCTCTGCACAGATCTATACATATGTCCTTCAGTTCCATTTAATATCCCTTCACAAACACTTATTGTTGTAGAAACACTTCTGACACTGCTAAATGCTTTCAAATAATGTTTTTTAGTGACCTGAAAGCAAAGGGGTGGTGGGGTGGGAATCACCTGCATAACCTGAAATCTATTTATGAACGCCAATGTTCTGCAGCAGCTTGAGCAAAACACAATGGAAACACAGTGCTGCTGCACAGTTGCATCTCCACCTCAGAGATACAAAACTCTATAGTCAAATCAAGCCACTGATCACAAAAATCTCAAACTAAGGAGAGGTTTATGTCCCTGAGCCACCAGCACATGGAGACAGGGCAGTGTCTGCTTCCCCCAGAGCCACCCAAAGCTTCCTACAGCTCTTCCAGATCCAGCAGCTACAACCTGGCAAAGCTTTCCTCTCCTTCTGCACATCATCTTTATTTTCACAACCTCCTCTAAGTTTTTTAAGCTTCAATGAGATACCTTCACTTTTCAAGTGCTCCCACAAAAATCCAAGCCACCAGCAACATCTGGACACTTGAATGGATTCAAGCAGGACTAAATTCTTCCATGGCAGACATGGAGACAGAAACCAGAGGAGCCAATTAAAAACAAAAAATCATAACAAGGTGTTTGACTTTGACAGGGAATAGAAAAAGAATCCAACACATCTCAAAGCTTCAGGTAAGGCTCCAAGGCCACTGGGCCAGTGCACTGGAAAGAGAACCAGTTCAAATTAAAAAAGAAGAAGAAAGGAATCCAACAGATCTCAAATGCCTTTTCCTCTGTTAAAAGCAGTGTTTGGAACAAGAAAAACTCAGTGACAAATACTTAAACACTTCAACACTCTGGGGGCCCTTCACATGTTGCAGTGAATGCAGAACATGTGCACCATCACCATCAAGTTTTCTGAAACTTTAAAGAAAGGATTGTGATGAAGTTTTACCACTGTCCAAGTATCTATGGAAAAAGGGAATAAACCAGCTTCATCAATCCAAACCAGCAAAAGAAAACTGTAATTCAATGACTTCATTCCAGAAGGCCCATGACAAACCTGAAAAGCAATTTTGTATTAACTTTGTTTCCAATAATATAATAAAGGGGATTTTATTAGTAGAGAAGAGGCTATCTATTTTAATGTTCCATGAACTTTATATAAACTCTGCTTAGAAAACATGCTTGGTAGGCAAAACATGTCACCTACTCTGCAGCAGTGAGTCAATCATGGCAGGAACAAAGAGAGTCTTTATTTCACCAGACCCAAAAGGTTTCTGTGCAAGTTTTTGGAATCACATTGATCTGCTGCCTAAGCAGAGAGCAAGTAAATCAGTGTTTTCACAAGTGGAGCAATCTCTTGATGTTTCCAAGGACTGAACAAAAAACTGTAACATTTAAAAAGCATTTTAAAATTATTTATAAAGTATTTGAGCCAGTGGCTCAAAACACCATTTCTGTAATTTTCCAAAGGAACAACTCAAAATCATCTTGTCCATAAAGCAGAGCAGATTATTTACAGGTTGGCAATTCTGTCCTGGTAAGTGAAAACCAAATTTGCTGACCTAACGTGGAGACCACGTCCTCAGTTTATCAGCCTGGAAAAGCTATTTTCATCCAACTAAACATCAATCAATCATTCCAAGAATACTTCAGAAACTGTCTCAAAATAAAAACATTAAGAAACCAGCTTTTAGGATTAATATTAAAATCCATGGAAGCTCAGACAGCCTCAAACTGAGGAAGCAGCAGAGGAATGGATAAACGTAATGAGACACAAAGACAGTGAAATATTTGAATTTGATGCACAATTGCTGAATGTACCTGAGCCACTCTCCCTAGAGAGAGGAAGAGTATCTGGCCAGGACAACCTGCAAACATGAAGTGTCTGGAAATCACTTGTGGGTTGTTTGGTCCTTTCCAGCCCAGGGTGAGGCAAAACCTCACTGCTACAAACTACTCAATAGATGCAACTTCCAGAAACTCCAGCTCAAGCCACAGCTAATGACAGAAATTTATGGCTTTTGATTGGACATTATTGTTTCCAATAATGGTTTTGTTTTGGAATTATGTACTTCATCATTGGGAAAAAACCCCAATCACACAATGAAGGACACTGGAGAGAAAACAGAAGTTCTTCCAAGGCTTCAAATATTTTGAACAGCTCCACAATGCACCGAGTCATCCCACCAACAGCCCACTGCTTGTGATTTGGATTTTCTCCTTCATCCAGAGTGCTGAGATATGGTGTATTTACCTCTGAAGGTAGATAGTGAGGTGTTAATCCCAAACTGAACAGGAAGGCTGTTTAACCAAGCTTAAGGCAGGGTGACCACATGTCTGTGTGCAGAGGAAAGCTCCCAACACAGGACACCACAACTTCACACCCCAGGAAAAGAGTGAGAGCAAAATGCCATGCACTGTTTAGTGCTGGTGGTGTAAAGGAAAACATCCCCTGCATTCCAGCCTCATCCCTGATTGAAGTCTGTGGAGAGGGGGAAGGGAACACATGGACTGTATGCTCCCAAGTTACCATGACCAGTTTTGCTGTTGACTTCATTTCCCTCCTCTTCATTCACTCGCCTGAAGGATTCCCTGCATTCATTCTGTCTCCCTGAAGTGACTAGGGAACAAATCCAAAGGCAGTTGGGAGAAGTCATTCTTACTGTTCAATTTACTACTTGAGACTTGTTCCAGACGTCCTTTAAATAGGTCTCTTCTCTACTAGAGAGGGCATTAAAAATATATTAATTCCTTAAAATATAGGGACAGGAAGAAATGCACACAGAGAAGCCAGAAATGGGTTATTGCCCTTGTGGCAAAAATCCTCCCTCTGTGCCATGCACCTCTGCCAAAGCCAGCTGGTTCCTTGTTGTCTCCCAAGTAGCAGCTCTGGAATTTTGCAGCACACAAAGCTGCCCTCCTTCCCAGGGAGGGGAATTTGTCTGATGGCCAACTTGCTTCTCAGAGCTGCTGGCCCTGCCAGGGCAGACACAAACACACAGGAGCCCAGGGTGCAGTTCAGCAGACAGTACTTAGGCTGGGTTTGCTTTGCAAACCTGGGAGCTGTACAGAGAGGAGGAAGATTTACAGAGTGCTCCCTGGCCTGCACGTTCACTCCAAGAGAGTGAACTCACCTGAACAGCCCTGGGAGGCTGAAAATTAAAAACATGACCATGACAAAGTCACAATTGCCCTGCTGATGCTGAAAGCATTTAGTGCTGCTTGGTGAAGATGCAATTGAGGGCTGAGACTCGCCCAGTCCTATTTGCATCCCTACCACACGTAGCATACACAAGATACCAGACAGGGAATACACATAGTATTCCACAGCATAAATTACTCACCTAAGTAAAATAATCAAATATAAACCTTCCACCACAACTTTGCTCCAATTTCCTGGACTCTTCCATATTCCTTTTCATTTTTTCTTTAATTCACCATTTCTTCTCCCCTTCCTTCTCCAAATTTGCCAATCCTTTGAGCAGAGATACACTAGGGAAGTTCTAGTTCAGCAATGATTTCAACTTTGGATTAGAAAGCTATTATAATTACTCATTATTACTACTACTACTACACATTTAAATTTTAATTTTTTAGTTGGCTCCCTAAAATTAAAGTTTGATACTGCTTGATTAAGCTTTTCCTGTTATTTCCTCAGTCACATTAGCATGCCCCATGCCTGCCCTGCTCACTGTGGGCTCTCAGGTAAGCAGGACTCTACTCCTGCATGGCAAAGCACAGCTCAGTGGGCCACATCCTTCTGAGATCACTCTTTGTGCTGTCAAATCCATGTACCAGCAATGACAGCAAGAACACTCTGTTATCACCAGCCTTCAGAAGCAGGAGCTGGAATTAGTCACTTTTTTTGTAAAGGGAGGTGGAACTGGAGGCAAGGGAAAGAATCAGCACCCCAAGACTCCACAGGATTTATGTGTATTAGGATGGTGTAAAACAGCTGTATTTGTAACACCTAGATAGTCTAGAGATAATGGAACTTAATACTCAAGTACAAAACAATGTTATTTTGGTGGTTTTGCAAATTCATACATATAACTTTTGTTAAGCCTCATGGCTTCCTAGAAAACACAACAGCAAACTTCCATCCCCTCCCATGGCAGGAACAGTGGCACGAGCCCTAATCTTGTTGCCATTAGTTTTATGTAAGGCCAGTAATGCTCCTAAATAGCTTTACTGGGCTCAGAGCAGAACAACTCCAAATCCATCTATCCCATGCACCAGAAGCTCTTCCTGCCTGCAAAGCCAGAGTGAGAGGATGGCACTGGAAGTGCAGAGAACAGGATTATCAGTGAAGTGACTCCAAAGCTTCTACAAGTTGGGATAGGAACAAACATGCAGATTAAGTGTTTTACAAGATAAGAGTAAAGCAGAGAACAGAATCACCATCTGCTAATCTCTCATCTGGAACAGCACTTCTTATGCATCCAGAAATCGTTATGGGATCTCGAGTTAACTGTGGCATCAAAGTAACATCCTCATTTAAACAGAATTCATAGAAAGCACAATCTGTGGTCAACACTGCAATCCAGGTCGGACAGGCAGCAGCACACAATGTTTTAACTCTTGTGTTTGGCACACACTTGTGCCTCAGTTGGGCAACTGCTCCAACATCTCCACTCAGGGCAAGTTTTCACCACTAAATTTACCATTATTTTTCCACACAGTCCATTCCTGGGCCAAGGCAAGAGACCAACAAAGAATTGCACAAAGCCAGCAACTCTCTGAAGGAGCAGAAATCACTACAGAGAACACTTAGAATCACCTTCAACAGACAGTGCCACCACCTCAAACTTCTGTGAACAATGGTAACACATTTCATTTCTGTTAAACAATTTGTATTTTGCTAAGATAACAGAGTTCACTGTGACCGAGCTGAAGGCACCAGATGAGCAAATCTGCTGTGGGGGAAAGCAAGGAGCACACTCAGAAACAACCAGATCTCCAGCTAGCACAGTTGGATTTACAAAGGCCATTGAGCCCAGACCCAAAATGCCAATTAACTGCATTTCTGTGTGCAGTCTCCACAAGTTTCCATCTACAACAAGGCCAGAACCCAGCTTTGCTAGCACAGAAAGAAAACTGATTTAAAGCTCAGACCCCTGGCTTCCTGTCTCCATCTATAGTAGGAAACTCAAGTCACCAGTAACACAGGACTCCAAGACACCTGTGGTGGCAGGGAAAAAACAGAGATGACAAAGAGCAGCACGTCAAAGTACTCTGAAAACAGATGTGTCAGATACTGATGTGTCCCTGCTTCCTACCACTGAAAATGACATAAAGTTGGTCTGAAATTTTAGCTTTGTGAAAAGAAAGCATTCACACAGAAAAATTATACCATGAGCTTTAGGAAGGAACTTTTACACCTTAAATTGATTTAGAATTGTGATGCACTGTGCAATACCTGTACCATGCTCACTGTAAGCACTGGGCTGTAGGTTTCATTTCTGCTCACCAAGTCTGGCACTGCACTCTGTAACTCCTTTCAAGCCAACTTCACTGCAAAGCTACAGAAGAAAGAAACCCTATGGGGTTAGGATTTCCTAGCAGGAAACAGTCCTGAACTTGAAACCATTTCACCTGATGAGAGAGTTTAAATAGTTTTGGGGCTTTTAACCCCAAGTAAGTTTTTATTAGTAAGTGTTTCAAAAATTACTGTGAAAAATCCTCTCCTGTTACAACAACAGCAGACACAAATGTTCTCTCTATACAAACAAATGCAAAGCTGTTTGATTTCTGCATAGAAACCATTAACCCTCATCATGCTGATTAATTGCTTTCTATTTTTAAACTGTAAGACATGACTGCAGTTCCCTTCAGAACACATGTACAGGAGATCAAGAGGAAAATTCCCTCCTTCCACCAAGCAGAAGAGGATCAACTGAATGAATTTAGTTCAAAAGATGCTGCAAACCAGATTTCCCAGGACTCACATTGCCCCTCGGCTGGACATGATCTAGTTGGGAGAACAGAAGAAGGCACAAGCAGTCTGCTCACATGCAGATAAGCAGGAAAAGAAATACATTTACAACAGACCAGACAAATAAACACCCCAAAAAACCTCCTGCTAACTGGGCTGTCCACAGTCAGGCACTGCACATTTAACAGGTAAAGGTTAACCTGGGTCCAGCAGTAGTTGATGTGAAAATGTAACACCCTGGAAACAGCAGAACAGGAGCTGTGGCCCTCGCTGCAGTTCCCAAGTCCTTGGGATCTGCCTCCACCCCTGAGGATGTATTTCCCATGGACACCCAAGGTGACCCACCCTCAGTCCTTGCCATTCTGGAATTGGGGGCTGTGTCTGAAGCTTTTGCAGAGCTCCACAACTCTGGGAGATTGCTGCTGCCCCAGTAACTCCATGTGAGGACCCTAACAGTTCAAGACAGAGCCATTTTCCAACTCAACACGAGCTACATCAGCCTGAAAATACTCCAAACTCAATAATAAAGGATTGTTTAATACCTGACAAGAACTCCCTAGAGGCTCTAAAGGCATCCTCTGCACGGAAACCACACAAAGGAGTTACAGCACTCTGTGAAAGGCAGCTCAACCTGGAGATGAACTGAGGCACCACTCCATTATTTCACTTTATCCTAATAGTTTCTAGTCTTTGTAAGAGGCCTCCAAGTTTTCAATTGAGGAATAAATGTGATTAAGAAAGCAACAACCAAGTCATTTCCCTTTTAAATCTTCATTACACAGGTGTTGAGTTTTTCCCTCAAAGAATATTCTAAATAATGTATTTAAACAGGGGATTCCACCTTACATTATTAGCACTGCAAACATATTTAGGAAGGTAACAGAAATACAAATACACAGGGAGCATTTTGCTGGGGACAAAGAGCAAGTGATGAGCATTTAGTTCACATGTCTTAAAACACACTTCCCAAACTCAAATATTCCTTCAAATATGACAGGAAGTGCCTATTTGCTTTTCCTATTCATACTAATTCAGGTCTATTGTTGGCTGAAACAAAGGTCTTTCAACCTGCATAAACCGTTCCCAGGACATCTGACACCAGTTTATTAATATCATAAACAGGAGAGGCTGGAGTGGCAGAAATCCAGCCCCACTCCTGGTACCCAGCTGAAATCACCTCAGAAAGGAGGCTGAGTGTTTCAGTTTGTGGAACTACAACATTTATCCAGGACCAGGAATGAGCAGTTGAAGGTCACAGCATTCCTTGAGCCTCTTCTGTGCAGCTACTGCAATATTACAGAATAATAATTTTTTTTTTAAGGGCTCAATCTGTCCACAAGCTTTCCTCCTTCCAAGCAGAATTGTTCTGCTTTTAAACAAAAAAGTAATCAGTAGTAAATCCAGCGTTTCAGCATTTTTAAATACCAGGCACCTGTTTGATGGAAAAGCTGCTGTAGGGTTCTGTTTCCTAACATCACAAAATTCAGCTGCTGAGAGCTTAAATCTATTTTCAGGTGGGGAAGAGGAAGAGTGGCCCTCCTACTGAGGATGTGTCACACTCAGTGTTGCATCAATCCGCTTTCAATGACAGTGAAAACTCCTCTTCACTCACAGTCTAGGATTACCAAAAAAAGACTGAGAGCAGCAGTTACCCAGAGGTTGGATAATGCCACAGTGGGAGGCTATGCACCCCTGAGCACTCCAAGAAAAGGATGAGTTTGATAAGAAATAGGAAAAAAAAATGACACACAAAATATAAAAATATCCTACCTAAGCAGCATTTGTGTTAAAATCCTAAATGCATTATAATTCTTAAATTACTTTGTTTCAAAATATCATCTGCCATAAAAATCCATCTGACATCCTGGGTACCTGGCCTAGGTTTGCTTGTGGCCTGCTGCTATCACAGGCCACATCAATTACACTTAACCTGGAGAAATTGTGTCCCTGTTTGGATGCAAAGCAGCCTAGAACTTCAAGCTTCCATCACAGAATTCTGGGAACCATCAAATTTCTTAACAGCCCACAAGAGTCACAGAACAAAACCTTCCTTAAATGCATGGAACAAAATGAGCATGCACACGTTCTTTGGTGCTGCACCAATATAACTCTACCTAAAAGCAAATTAATTTTAATTTCAAGTTGTATTTACTTGAACCCTAACCTAATGATTAGTTATTACATAATAGCTTTTATTTTTAAAAAATCAGAAAGAAAATTTATTTGCTTCTGCTCATAGTTACTAATTTTTATTATCCTTTTTTCCCCTATGCTCAAGATAGGTGATTTGTGAGTCCCTGGATCTAATTTGATTGGTAATTATTTACTTTTTACTTCCTGCTGACAGCCCATACATAACCCTATAGAAAAATTCCTCACATCCACCATAATATCCACCCTGAAGTACACACTAATAACAGGCCAAACAGTCCATCAGCAGACCTTACTTCAGATCTTTTCAGGGTTTGTTTGTGTTCCCAAGTAGTACAGAGCTATTTATGGAAAAATCTCTGCTGGAATCACAGCCAGAATTTCAATAGGCTGCACAGCACAGTGCAGCCAGGAGCTGCTGGTCTGTTTACAAATAACAATATATTTGGAAATAACATACTGGGCCATTGTTCTGCACATAGAGAAAAGAAGCCTTCAGGCAATGCCTTTCTTGTCACTGAGAAAGCTCCAGACAGAGTTCTGCAATAGCTTCATTTTCTCTTTTTCCTGAAGCCAATCCAGAACACACACTGCAGGTTAAAATTTAGTAATAGCATTACTACAGAAAAATATAATACTTCAGCAATGCCTTTCAAAATTAGAACTCTGATTTAGTGTGCATTCCTGTTATAGATACAAAAAACCAACTCCTCAAAACTACCCTGCTGTTTCACACTCTTCTAACACATTCTTTGACCAAAGGATTTATTTCAGCTGCAAAGCTCAGGCCAAACATTTGGAGGTTTTAGTCTTGGTGTGTAGAATGCAGGAACCTGTTGTGGCTCAGACAATGCATGAAGTGCCTCCTTCTAAGCAGAAAAAAAAAGCCATCAGCAATTCCTCTTGCCCAGCAGACAGGCGGGGAGGGAGGGCAGGAGGAAGGGCCGCTCTCCAGCTGAATTTCGGGCAGCCTGCCGGGGAGCAGAGGGCCTGTGAAGGTCACAAGTACAACTGAAGTTGAGATAAATACAGCAGAGATAAATAGGCAGCTCTGTGAAGTGACTGGAAACGCAACATTTCTGATTACCTCCCTCACTCCTGTCACTCCTTCAGCTATCAGCTCCTTTTAACACCTAATGCATCTTTAGGAACCTTAAAGAACAATCTTCCTTTGCCCAGCTGCCTTTTCTTCCCCCACCCCCCAACTTGGCAAGTGTTTTCCTGTGTTTCTATTCTGGCCCAAGCATACATGCCTCAGCTTCTTTAAAAAAATCATTATTAAACAGAAGCCAATTCTAATTTCTGGCCTGGACTTTGAGATTCCTAACACATGGAATCTTGACAACTCCAGGCATATTTATAACAACTCTTAAAATTATAGATACAGTCTACTAATCAAAGCAAAATACCAACCTTTATTTTTAAGTGTTTCTTTCAAATATGTCTGTTTATAGATCGGGACCTTTTCTGTGGGTTTTGGAAGGGTTGTATAACAGATTTAAAAATACATATATATATATATAAAATTTGTTTATATATGTTTTATATATTAAAAGACAGAGAGTATTTTGATACTGTCCTGCACGGATGTTAAAGATCATTACAAAAAAACTATCAAAGGCTTTGGAACCTCACGTTTAGGAAACACCACACAGGTCTCGGGAGGGAAAATAAAGCAGGGAAAGGTTAATATTACTCCAAATAAAACAACTGCACATAATTTGAGTTATCTCCATTTCTAGTCTTCCATCAGTGTCCCCACCATGCTCTGGGATAATGACATTTAAATTTAAACTTTTAAGTTGGCAAAAAGTGAAAGAATAAGAAGAGCTCTGTAAGAAAATGGACCTCAGAGCAAAGAGGTTCTAACCCGGTTAGAACAAACATGAATTGGAAGATGCCAAACAACTTCCAGCTGAATCAACATGAAACACCTGGAAAAAGAATTTCAGTGTCTGCATAAAAAAGTTTATGGGCACAAAGAAAAGCTTATCTTGACAACTCCTTCAGCCAGCCAGTGAGGAAATGCAGGGTAGGACCCTACCAAGGCATTTTTCTAACACAAACGTGCTCCTCCCTGGAGCAGCACTGCAGTGTGACAGGCTGGCAGAATGATGAGCATCCTCCAGAAACAAGCAGGTGTTTGGTACTCCCAGTCTTGGGATGAACTTCCCCAGGTCACCCCAAGCAAAAGCATCCCCAGGCTCCAAGGGGCCAACAACCTGATGTGCAGAATATCCAAGGGATTTTGTTTTGTTTCCAATGCTCTTTGTCTTCCTCCTGCCCCATCCTCGGAGGCGTCTCATTATTGTGAGATAAAAATGAGCTGGGTTAAGCACAGCACATGTCCTGCTGCAGGAACACCACCCTGCTGTCACAGCTCCTGCTGCTTTCCAGAGCATGTTACCACTTCCAGAATGATCTGGAATAAAATGAAAGACACTAGATACTTTTTTAATACACACACACCCACCAAAAAAAAAAAAAAAAAAAAAGGAGTGTAAGATTCAGCTTAAACAAACAAACAAATAAAAATAAATCAAAACAATGACACGAAGCTGTGAGGAGAACTGAGTGAAAAAAAGGCAGAGGGTTATACAGAAAGTTTTAAACTTCTGGGCAAAAAGCCATTTCTGCCAGTTTCACATTCCAGTAAAACAGCTTATGAATGTTTGACTATTACCTCTATAAACAGCGACATTTTCTCACTGCTGGGCTATATAATGAACACTGTAGGCTTCAACTTCAACTGCTGTTTGTTCATATTGATCTGTGAGAAGAAATATCCTCAAATACAAATCTCAGTGCACTGAAAGTAGAGTTTTCATGTGAAAGGCAGACCAGAAGCAAGCAGGGATCAACTGTGAACATGAGAAGGCTGAGAAGGAGGCTGAATTGCTCCCAATTCCAGTTTCCCGTGTTGCCCTAGAACCATTAGCAACTCTCCAAGAGAAGCAATCCATCCTTTCACCTCTCATCACCTTGCTGTGGAAGTACCACCTACCCTACCACAAACATTTGCTAAGAGTTGAACAAATTAAGTCTGGAGAAGCTGATGAGGAATAAAATTAATCCAAAAGGAATCCAAGAGATGTAATTTTCATTTGGGTTGGTTTCCCCAGGTGATTCCCTGGAGCTCAGGGATCACCTGGCTCAAGGCAGTGACAGGCAGAGGCACCAGGAAGGACCAACAAACAAGTGACAACAAACCTACAGGAAGGCTGGGTTGTAATTGGAATTCTAATTCCTCTTCCCACACCAAGGTCACACTTCAAAATGAGATTAATTGGGTAATTATTAAAAAATAATCCAAGTTTTCTTTTCATCTCCAATATTTCTATATATTATTCCCTACTCAATGCACCAAGAGCAGTACCAGAAAAGTCAGGGGTTTGTGAGGCAATTCCACTAGAAAATAGCCCAAGAACTCTCAAACAAGTGTCTTTGAGAGTCATTATATCTTTATGAAAGCCAATGCTTTATTTCAGTATGCAGTTCTTGTCCACCAGACCAATTCATTTTCAAGTTATATGAAAATAAATCAAAACCTTCAGACTACATTTCTAAGCACTATACACAAACATAGTTCATGACTTCTCTAATCATCATTTAACAATAGCACAAATGACAACTAAAATAACTGCTTTTAAAAAGACCATATCAAAGAATGGTCACTGAAATACTCTTTATAGTCATTAAAAAAATAAAGGGAACATACAGTTACTGGCAATAAACAAACAAGAATATATTAGAAATTACACTGTATTTATCACATTTTAAATAAGCAACTATAATACGAAGTCTCAATTACCTTAACTGCTCCTGAATTCATGCAATTATCTTTTCTCAGGTTCTCAAAACCAGAGTGCTAACTGTGTATGTGTGGAGCTCTCATTATTCCAAGAGCATTAATTTAAGAACTGCAACTGAAAATACAAAGGGAAACATTTCCACACAAAACACCTTCTATATATTTGGGAAAATCAATCTTTCTTACAATACAACTCTTTTAAACCCACTTTTTCCTGACCCTAAAATTTTCTTCCAAAATTAGATGCAAACAGAACTGCCTCAGGGGCTTCACATGTGACCTAAATATGCTCGTTCCCTGCATGGTGCTATCACTTGTAGATCACTGAGAGGAAAATACATTTTGATAAAGAATGGCTGACAAAATTAATAGCTTCTCCTCCAGTGCCTAACCAAAGAGGGATAAGTTAGGAGAGAAAAGAGAGAAGCTTTCAGCCACTTCTGATTCTCTCACTGGATTAGTCGTACAGAAGCCTCAAATAATTGGTTTCAGTAATATCAGCTCAGAGTAGCAGAACCTGATGGTGGTACTTAATTTCAAAGGGAAACCAACAACCCCAAACCTGCCAGTCACTAAATAACCTGGCAAGAGCAGCCTCATGGACACTGCCTGTACCCAGCAGTGTCTGTGTGGGAAGCCAGAAAATGAGCAACACAAGATTTATTTAAGGAAATCCTGCTACATAAAATTATTACTAAAGTGCACACACACGAGGTATCAATATTTCACCTGTTAAGACTCCTTTTTATGCATTCCCCATTTTGAAAGAAGCAGGCAATGTCCCATCTATTCCCAGTTTACTGACACACTGACCTTACAAAAGCAGCATTGAGCTGGTGCATGCTGCAAGCACATAACTGAGCTGTGGCAATATAACAAAGCTATAATTACACGTGCTCCACTCAAGTTTAAAGCCTAGAAAATTGTCCCTGCATTATTATTTTGACTGCAAAATCTACCACTGCTTCTTGAAAGAGATGACTCCAAATTGGTTTGGATTAATAAATTCTGCTTTCATTTTCATTGGAACAGGGTAACCACTCGCATTCACAACCTAAACATCAACCTAAGCCAAGGCTTTTTACTCCTTTAAATAACTTCTTTGAGTGCAAATCTCAGTTTCATGTGATTACTGAACACTGATTTGTGCTGCTAAACTTTTCACTCCATACTAAAAATACTGTAGACAATTATGGTGCTGCATACTACAGAGCACTGAAAACAGGAAAAAAGGCCTGAAAAATATCCTTAAGGCAGTTATTAAAACATCTTATATAATGAAATTATCGTGGGAGCACAGTGTTTCCTACAGATGAAAGGACAAACTGCAGCCTTAACTCGGTACCATCAGTAATTGATGTTTTTGCTCCATGAGGCACACACAGAGCAGATTTAATTGCATACACACTTTAACAGCAGCTAAAACAAAGGCAGACTAATTCTGCAGCATTTAATGCACAACAATACATCAATTTAGGTGACAATGAAACCCCAAAGAAGGGATCAATTTTTCAAATCATATTAAGACTGATAAGACACAACAAGAGAAGATTATCATTTGTCAGATTATCCTTTTCAAGTGCTTTACAATAAAGCAATCAGTAATAACCCACCTCCCATTCAACTGGTATTATTTCCTACAACAACTTCAAAGAAACTAACTGCACTGATATTAACAAGCTCATTTTACTAACAGAGCTCGAAACATCACTGAACAAATCCCATTTCCACAGACTGCTTGTGTGGACACAGCAGAAAACCCACTCTGTACGTACTATAAAAAAATCCATCACAAAATAATTCTGATACTGTAACAGTGATTTTATTGCTGGCCTGCAGATAGCACATATTCAAAGTACAGATCTTGAACAGCAAAAGTTTGAAGTCCTTTTTAGCACCTGATGTTACCCTTCATAGTAGCACAGCACTTGGAGATCAATCAGGGTCTTGCACTGCCTTTATGTGAAGTCCTACAAAGAGACCAATCTTCTTCCACAGTTCCTCCTTTCCTCTGAGCCACTTGATCACTCTCAACAATGGCACAAGCACGTGCAGAGCTCTGAGAATCACATCAGGGTTCAATTCAGCCAAAAGATAATCCAGTGACAAACCACGATTTTACCAATTTTCAGCTGGATCAGCTTCCCCAAGAAGTTCCCTGTCCTCTGAGGTGAGCAGCCATGCCAGCAGAGTGCCAAGGAGTACCTCTTTAAGGAGAAATGCTGCCAAACATGCAGCTGTGGCCTAAATAGGCAAGTCAGGGAGAACAGAAAGAAGGCGGGGAAAAATCCCAGACAGTACAGCTTGGAACACCCAGCTTTTAAGTCTTCCTTCAGCTCTGCATCCACTGGGAACTTTAGTCTTCATTTTAGCTCTTTAAAAATACATTCTGTGAAGCTACAGCTACCACAGGACTCCATTCCTACAGCAGAAATAGCCAAATAAGAAGCATTTCGGTAGCCCCTATAAAATGAAAAGCTAAAAAGTTTCACAAAGCTGATCCAGAGCTGTAATCCATCTAGATTGCTGCTGATAGCCTAGCTTGCACTCATGTGTGCTGTGGAGTCTGATGGCTCGATCATTCTAGCAGTGCATTTCCAACACAACTGCCTTTTTTAGAACTGATTTTTAATTTAAGACAGAGATTCCAAGAGCAGCAATGCCTCACAGAAGAGACAGAAAAATCCCTGACTGACAAGCTGAAGTGCCCCTGCTTCCAAACAAGAAAGAGGACTGAATTACTTCTGGGGAGCTGAACAGCCACTGCCTATTTATCTGTCTGCTAAATGCTCTTTGTTTTGGGGGACTGCACACTTTAAATGCACACTCTAGTCCATCCAGAGCAGCAGCTCCTAGAACACAGTAGCCTATTTCTCTCTCTGGATACAGACATTCTGTATTTCAGCTGAAGAGCTCAAATACAGAAGCAGGCTCAGGAATACTGAACAGGACTAAAACCTTGGGTCTTTTTTTTTTCCCCATCTACAGCATATTTCAAACTACCTATTACTAGGTCTTGCTTCTTGTAAATGATGTTACCTCATGAGCACAGAGAACATAATCACAGTCGTCAAAAGCCCAAATTAGCTTCCCTCCCACAATTATATTCCAATCTTTCCTCAGCAATATTACTGCAACCTCAAAGTCACTCTTATTCTCTCAGAGTTTTTTCTCCTCTCCAATTCCATCAATCCTCATTAAAAAAAACAAACCCACAAACCCAAACAAGATTGTGGTAAACAACTTTTTTATAGCCATCCTTATTCCTGTCTTCTCTTTACTCAGAAATAACACTTTTCATGCATTCAAGACAAACTACCATTGATGAAGCAACATCAGTCCCCATTGCTGCTTAGCAATTCTAAAACCTGCCAAAAATAAGTATCAAACTACATTTGACAGACATAACACACCTAGAACCACAGAAAGCATTCCCAAACCAGGGAAATGTCCAATTTTGTTTCAAACTTTTAGCACACACAAGCTGGGGACAGAATTTTATCTATTCATCATTTTCAGTCTAAAACAGACACAGCCATGTTTGGCTCTAAGAGGTCACACGAAGCAAATCACAGGTAATTACCAAAGCATCACAGAAGGGTTAAGCATAAATAAAGTCAGTAATTATCAACTATAGCAGGTATTCAGATGCTTCTTTCAGAGACAATATGGGCATGAAACAATTAAACAACTTGTCCAAGACGAGCAGTAATCACTCAGGGTTAAAGCTTAGGACATAAGTTCCTGCCTCCCAGCCTTGGACCTGGACTATCCAACTTTTATGTTTCTTTCAATTATACCTGAAAGAACATTGAGATAGAGCTGCTTGACTCTTCTCCTTCTGTTGAGCACTTAAACAAATTGACTAAATTTGTTCTGAAGTACAAATTCACTCCATTAAGCCAGCATGTAGTTTTCAGAGGCAGTTTAAACTCACAACTCTTAGCTGCTCCCAACAGCAGTTGCCACATTCTGAAGAAGAGCAAAAGAGTACAACCAACAAAACTGCTGCTGAAAATCTCTGTAATTCTTTTTTATAATCATTACCACAAAGGAAACTTCTACTAAGAAAACGAGGAGTATTTCTGGACAATTAAGTCTCACTTGTACCAAAACTATGATGGCACAAAAGAAAGAAATCTGTGCATTACAGACACTTTTGATAACCTGATCACTGAACTTATCAAAAACAAGCACTCTGTATTTTCCACCCCAGAAGACCTGTCTATGAAACTATAAAAATATGAAACTAAGTAGGGAGGAAAGCTATTTCAGAAAGAGAGGAAGCACAAACTACAACAACCTCTGCCTTCATATAACACTGATAAATCACTAGAAGGCAAACTTCTGCCATCAATTAAAATTAAGGTCCCAACTTATAATGAAGCTGACACTGAGATTTCAATTTATACCCTGATTTCTGTGCGTAACTGTGATCTGACAATGCCAGGCCACAACTTACAAGCAAGGCTAAATTCCATACATACCAATGGAAGAGTGGCTACTTCTGCTCCTCACATTCACATTTTCAGTAGAAAAGCTTTGCCACAGCAGTGACCAGGCAGGCCCCACATACAAGTTCAGTGCCATCTTTCCCCAGGCTTCAGTGACACAATTTCCCTCCCTTCCACTTACATGTCACATCCATCCATCACACAGTGGTTGGAAAGCCAGAAAATTAAAAACTGCATATCAGAGTTCATGTTTCAGCCACCAAAGCCACCAAATATCGACTTTGTAACAACCAGCTAGCCTAAACCAAGTATCTAAAGAATTACAGGTTACCCATGTGATGGGAAGGCTGGAGGTCACATCTGACCTTAAATATACTGGAAGCTACATAATAGCCCACTTGACAGGCTTTTTAAAGTTGTTACAACTGTTACTGTATAAAAAGTGTTACTGTCCAAAATGTTATTCTCCACGGTCCTGTTTTATAGACAAAAACACTGCAGGAAGACGACTGGGTTTGTATCCCATTCATTAATGCAATTAAATGATGCAGTTTTCCTGGTTATCACTGCTTTAGCTTAGTTCAAGACCACTTTCCAATGTAAATATTGCAACACTAAGTTACCAACAGGAGGAAAACAGAAAGTAAAACTCCCAATTCTTTCACATTTGTTTTCAGTGAAATTTCAGCATTCCACAACAAACTGCTATTTAGATTTTGAGCTCTGCAGCCATTCAAAAACCAGATCTCCACAGCCTTGTACTCCTGTACACAAATTGGTACTGTGCTCACCACAGGCATGACTGGAGTCCAGAGCTGCTCTCTGGCAGATCAGAGTGGTTAAAGACTCATTAAAGCTTGAGACAGTAAGATTTCCTTGAGCTTTCACCGTTGGCCTGCCCCAAGAAAGCAGAAGGAAAGGCAGGGAATTAAAGAGGTCCTCAGACTGCACTTGGACCCACTGTCAGTTTGTCACTGGGTATTCCAAAAGACCAGAAGCTGCTGCTCCAGTTGGTGCAAGAGCCACACAAGGCTCCAGGTCACTGACCTGAACCTTAAAGCCAGAAATATCACTAGGAAATGGAAAAATGCAACCATCCTGATACATAACACTTCTAACAGAATTACAGAGAGCCACTATGATGTACAACAAATCAATACAAACAACTGCTTTCACCAACTTCCAGCACGGACTGTGGGGGCCAAATACACAGAATAGGAGAGAATTTCAGCTCAACACACGAATTACAACCAAGCAGAACATCAATAATACTTGGGATCTCTCCCTAGGCAGTTCAGTTTCACACCATCTTGCAGTATAATGCACTTTGGACCTCGAGACTCATTCTAAGTCAGGTACAGCTGACAATGAAAGAAAATTTCTTTTCACTCTTTGGGTCACAAAATCAGAAGGCTACACTGTCTATAACCCAAAAAATGGAGATTCTTACAATGCTTTAGAAACCAAGCTGCCTGGCTTGCTGAAACTGAAGCCAGTTAATTCCCTCAAAGGCTTCCCAGAAGTCCACCCCAGGATTCCAGCAATGCTCAGTGCAGCTCCCAGCCTGGCAGGAGGCACAAGGCTGGCAAGGCACCTTTCATAACACCAAGTGCAACACTTAAAACAGCTCAGCCTGTCCTTCCTATCTCCTCACTTCTGCATTTCCAGATCCCTGTAAAGACTACTTTTCCATACCTATATATAAGTTCATTACTACTAGAAGCATATCAACATCTATTTTAATGAAGAATTATTTGCAAGCACCACAACTTCACCATAACCACAACTTCTTCAATACTTGTATTTATTAAGGATTTAGTACGATACATAAATAAAACAAAGGGTACAGAAGTTTAAATCTGACAGGGAAAGAATTATACCACATTTAACAGCACTTTTGAGTTCAAGCTTTAAAATCTACTTCCTGAAGAATTTAAAAATAAACCTGAAACTGTTACAGCTTTCTCATTTCCAAAAAACATATTTCAACTTGCAAACAACAGAAGCCTCAGTGCATTGTTTGCTACACGCTGCAGCTAATAAATAAAAACAACTCAGTTATGTTTATACTCATCTTTTCTTCTGGCCTTTGGAAGCTAATCTGAACCACATGTCAAGCAGGGAAATAATGGAAACTGTAGTTACTGCTTTTCTAAATATAACATTAATCTCATTTGTATATCAGAGCATTCAAGATATACAAGAAAAAGAAAAAAAACCCCAGGAATTACATAAGTGACAAGGCCAACTACTTGCAAAAGAAAACTTTTAACTCATGATCTTAAAAACTGCTTTGCTGCAAACAGGACTTTATGGCCAAAGAAATTCAAAAGTCAGGGGACCTTTGCTCGAGAATGATCACAGAAGAGATTCTGCTTTCCAGCACAGAACAAAGCACCACTCCTCCAATGATCCAAAATCCAAGGGAAGAAAACCCAAACAGTAGTTTTTGCAGTGAAATTCAGAGGCAGCCATCTTAGTGTAACATGACACTTGTCACTGGCAGCTTGGAAAAGTTTCAGACAATTTCCAACATTATTTCAAACCCAAACCTGCTCCTTATATACTAAGTGAGCACGCACAAATATTCAGATTTCTTCTGCCTCTTGTTAATAGGAGCTAGAAATGTTGGGACAATTCCTTCATACAGTACTTAGATGTTCAAAGAGTACAAATATTAATTCTAATAACACCTCCTTGTGGAATTTAAGTATCACATTCCCCATTTTGCAGATTAAGAAAAAACACAAGTCAAAAGCCAAAAAATCAAAAAAATCTTAGCAATCTTAGAAAACAATTCCAGCAAAAATAAGTTAGGAAGCCTGAACTTTTTTACAAGAGTGCTGAATGGTACTTTCAAACCACAGTTTAAACTTGAATCTTGATATGGGAATACACATGAAATGTCCATTTGCATGGCTCAACAAGTACTCAGCAGCACTGGGATATTTTACTGACTGCATTCACATCTCCCTACCTAAGGAATGGTTTAAAAGTTAGAAAACAGTAAAAATATTACTCTTACCTTCTGCTACATCATCATCTACAGCGCCTTTCACCTGAGAAAAACACCACTGAATGTCATTTCCTCCTCCAGCTCCTGAAAAATGAAAACAATTCAATAAAAACGAGCCCCCCCAAGAGCAGCAGCACAAGCACACAATGGTTCCAGATTGCACATTTCAGAGCCTGTGCACGCCCACTTCCTCAGCAGTGCTGAGGCACAATCACACACCACCCTCCCCACCTTTTTCCTTTGGATATTGTTTTTGTCAGCCTTCAATGCAGTGTTTGTCAAAAACAGGGAAGCACAACCAGTTTAAAAGCTTCACTCACTCAAAGCTCGCTGGACTAAGAACCAGCAACTACGAATTTAAAATTCAAGTGTAGGAACGGCTGCGTTTCACACAAAGCTTTTTCCTACTTGAGCAGTCAGAACCCCCCTAAATACACACACACAAACAGCTTAAATATAAACAATCAGAGCTGTGCTTTTTTAGAAAATTTCAATCTCCCATCCAATACAAACCAAGCACACAATTCATTTCCTCCTTTCACAAACCTACTGCACCGACCCTAAGCACTCAAGGCTAAAGAAAAAGAATTTTACCACAATTTTAGAGTCTCTTCGCAGAAGTAATGAAAGCAATTACCAGCCTAAAAAAAAAAAAAGCAGCAAATCCGAGCAGAAAAGCAAACAAGCAATCGGAGGGGGACAAATTCTACTACCATAGAAAACGGATCGGAGAGAAAACTTCAGGAACATTACTGCCTCGGCTGAAGGCAGTGATTCATTTGAACCGTGCCACAAAAACACACACCAAAAATCACCACCCATTTCTTTTGCATTTCATTCTGAGCAAATCACTGCAGGGCTGAGGACATACAGGAAGAGCCAGAAATGGGCTTGCCTCCGTTGGTTGTTGTTTTTTTTTTGTTGGGTTTTTTTTTTTTTCCAAAAGCCACTGTCAAAATGGAACTTTTGCTCCACACAACTCAAACCGGCTGAGCAACAGATGGCATTTACACATTAATCCCGAGCTCTGGTAGGGCTTTGGAGATAACAAAGAATACAGGAGGAGACTCTTCCCAAGTCAAGAGGAGCAAAAAAAACTCAAAGAGAAGGAAATCAGAAGCCTGAAAAGAATCTTTCCAGAAAAGATGAAGCATCTCAGAATGAGAAGTCCTGGAATAAAGTACAGTTTGCATTTTTTGCTTGCTTTAAATTCTTCCCTGAAGGATTACAGACATCCAAGATGCACAACCTGAGGAGCTGAAGGCAATCTATCTATGCAGGAGATTGCTATCTATCTATCTATTGCTATCTATGCAGGAGATAGCAAAATGCTTTCCCTCCCCCCATCATTCCCCCAAAATCCTACAACCCATTTTCTTCTCTTCAACTTCTTCAATTGTCATTTAGCGGCTAGCACCATAGCAGCACTTAAAGGGAACAGCTCGGAGAGAATCACTGCTCCTGCTACTTCGAGCTCAAGTCGTCTTTTCCATACAATTTACTTGAACCAAGTTGGCACTT
Source organism: Chloebia gouldiae (assembly GCA_003676055.1). Taxonomy (NCBI): domain Eukaryota; kingdom Metazoa; phylum Chordata; class Aves; order Passeriformes; family Passeridae; genus Chloebia; species Chloebia gouldiae. The sequence goes on along the minus strand of QUSF01000095.1, from coordinate 513,114 downwards.
TTTTCCCCCCACGACTAAAACGGCAAGAGGAGGGTGGAGCATGTGCATATGGTGTAGGGGGGGAAAGGCAAAGCAAATGCCTCACAAAGCCTCCCATGCTTTGCTCCTCCACATGCAAAGCATTGAAAAGACAATTCACGTGCAGAGGAGGGGGATGAATACATTTCCAAATGAAGAAATTGCATGGAAAAGTAAGGAGGAAGAGATCCTTTCTGCACACACATTCCCAAGCCTACCGACAGCACTTCGGGATGTGAAATGGGGAGTAAGCAGAGGAAGGAATGGGAAAGAAAACACGGAGAGACCTGTGCTGTTTAATTACGCCCTGTGCCAAATTTCAGTGGCATTTGCAGATGCTCAGAGGCTGCTCCCTACAGAAGGGTGCGACGGCAATCTGGACACCGCCTGCACCTGGAACCTCTCTGTGCACGGCAGCGCTGCTGAGAAATAACTACAAGCACCGACCCTAAAGCCTCAAGGGGGAAACTCTTTACCAGAGCATGTAGTGACAGGACAAGGGGGAATGGGTTCAAACTGAAAGAGTAGGTTGAGCTGGGATATTGCGAAGTAATTCTTCCCTCTGAGGGTGGGCAGGCCCTGGCACAGGTTACCCAGAGCAGCTGTGGCTGTCCCTGTATCCCTGGAATTGTCTAAGGCCAGGCTGGACGAGGCTCAGAGCAACCTGGCATAGTAGAAGGTGTCCCTGCCCATGCCAGGGTGTGGAGCTGGACAGGTTTTAAGGTCCCTTCCCACCCAAATCATTCCATGATTCTACCAAAAGGCAGCAGACCCACCCTGCCTGCAAGCTCCTCAACTCCAAAACACACCACTTCCCACTCCACCTTGCTTCTTCCATTTTTTTTTTTTTTTTTTTCCCCCGGAGAACGGAGGGAAGGAGGGGTGGGTGGGAGCAAAGCACGAATTCCCACAAGAGAGAATTAAAAAAAA
>QUSF01000095.1:476784-496510 GCA_003676055.1 Chloebia gouldiae | reverse complement strand
TCCTGGAACCAGCAGAGGACAGAGCTGGGAATCCTGCAGAAGCACAGAGCCTGGAGGTGTGACAGCCCTGCAGAGGTTCTCATTTTCTTTTTTGGTGCAGATTCTCTGTATTGAGGTAAATGGTGTAAATGATGAATCAGACTTACGGGCTTCTCATCCTGCTTTAATCAGGGAGAACTGCAGTGACAGAGTGTGCTAATAGTAGCATGAAAAGGCTGAAGTCCAGACTCCTGGAAAGTGTCCATACCTCAAGTTCCTCACTTTCGTTTCTCTCTCACTGCTTACAGACACAATTTCAGAGCCACTGAGCACAAATAGCTTGTGCTAGTCCAGAGGAGTGATGGAAAAATCTCTAGAACTGAGTGACAATTTTCTTCCATCACATAATTAGAGGAGGAAAACTCCCTAAAGAGTGGTCTGTTACTTACCAAACCTTGTTGGCTTTTCATTTGACTGCAAACATTTTGAATTGCCAAAACTTCTAAACTGTTCCTGAAATTTAGACAACTTTCTCAGTGCTTGTATGTGACTACTGGTATTTTAAAAGGCATTTCATCCTTGCCCTGAAAAGCTTTATTAACTAGGCTAAATCTAAAAGACAATGTTGAGAGCCTAAAGAAACTTGGTTTTGTTTTGCCTATCATTTGTCCTGAGCGTGGTATGATAGCCTGAATTTAGCCATGAAGTTTTACATGTGTAAAACCCTATTCTCTTTTATTGCTGAGCTATAAGAAATGTAGAATCAAAGATTCGTAGAATAGTCTGGGTTGCAAGGGAAATCTTCCAGTATCCCAAGTTGCTCCAAGCCCCATCCAACATGGCACTGGACACTTCCAGGGGTGTGGCAGCCACAGCTACTCTGGACAACATTTGCCAGGTCCTCACAAGGAACAGTTTCTTCCCAGGAGCCCATCTAACCCTTCCTCTGGCAGTGGGAAGCCATTCCCCCTTCTCCTGTCACTCCAGGCCTTTGTAAATAGTCTCTCTCCATCTTTTCTGTTGGCTCCTTCAGGTACTGGAAGGTGCAATTAGATCACCCTGAAGCTTCTCTTCTCCAGGCTGGACAATTCCAAGTCTCCAAGCCTTTTCTCCCAGCAGAGTGCTCCAGCCCTCTGATCACCCTGGTGCCTCTCTGGACTCTCTCCAACACCACCAAGTCCTCCTTGTGCTGGGACCCCAGGGCTGGCAGCAGCTCTGCAGGTGGAGTCTCACGAGAGCAGAGTATCCACCTGACTGTCCAAAAGCATCTTTCAATGTTTGCATGATCTGTTTTTCATATGCTTTTCCATTCCTTCTTATGTATTTTCTGTATATTCCCCTACTTTACTTTCTCCCCTTCCCCTTCAAAATCCAAACCTTTGTATGTCCAAGAAGCAAAACCAGGACAAAAGTTCCAGCAAGCCCAGACATTTTCTTTTTATTTTGACTGCACTGTGCTAGTTCCTCTGCAGGGAGGGGCCAGTACATGCAGAAGACCAAGTAACTCCTGTGTAGTTTCCAAGATCAGAACTCTGATCACTGAATTATGTGCTCATGCTTCAGACAATGTCATTCTCAACTTGGCAAATGGGTAGCTAATTATAAGAGACCAATGAAAGACACAGTTATTTGTAATTAAGCCTGGCAATATATCTCAGCGGTACTGCCACAGCCAAGTGCTGCCATGAAGGAGGAAAAGGTGTCCCTTTCTTCAGGGAGAACTGCAATGTATCCATGATCTGCAGCAGAAGATACAGCTCAAAAGAGCTGTGAAGGGAGGACCCCTGAAAAAAGGTAAAGGGCAAGTTGTTTAATGTGATTCTTAGCTGGCCAAACCTAGATAGTGTTTAAAAACCCTAGACAAGAGTAACCCTGAATTACTTTTTTTTATTGAACTTCTCTCCTTTCTCTTTATCTACCTGTATCATTTTTGCACTTCACTGCTTGGAATAGAGTAAACTTTCCTTTGAGGTTCCCTGTACATACTGGTTTTGACACAATCCTGCTTCTTGCTTTGCCCATAAACAGAGAGACCTGGGTACTTCTATCCCGGGGAAAAAGCCATTTAATTTTTAAACAGAAAGTTACTTTATAAAGGACTCCAAGAGGGATGGAAGGATAGAAAGTAAAAGCTCCTTTACTGATACTTAACTATCAATTCATTCAAACTATTCTCAGGCAAACACAAGTGTGCAGAATGCCAGAATTAGGTATCCAGGGGTCTTTGAAAAGAGCCATCCCTATAAACCAGGTGAAATTTAGAATGTGGTCACACAAGACACAAGATCCAGCTGATAATGTCTAATAAACACTGCACTGAGCTGCAATAATTAGTCACAGAACATCTGCCCAGCTTGCTGCATACAAAGAGAAATGAGCTCAGCTGAGCCACTAGTGCAAGGTTTAACTATTAAAAAGTGGTTCAGGTTGACTCTTTTCACTTTGCTTAACAGCAGATGTGAATTTTCATGGAGTTCCAAGTGTTATTCCCAGCCTTGAGCTGGACCACTGGGTAAAGCTACATATCTGCAGTGTCATTGTTTTTATTTTATGGTCACTGAGAGTAAAAGTAAACTTCTCCTGTCCCCATTGCTTCAACCAACATTAGGATTACATGGTCATGGTCTCTATAGATAAATTCCTATTTCTCTATTTCCACAGAGGAACTTTTCATTCAATGATCAATTCCAATTAAGTTTTGTAGTAATGGATGTTCCAAGAATATTCAGCTGCTTACAGCTTCAAGAAAATGCAATCGAATTTTGCCTGCACAGAGAATTTTGGCCTGGTAAACTCCAGAGAATATACACTGAAAAAGTGGTATTAAAATGATTTTATCTGTGGAAAACACCTTAATCAAAGTTTGCATCCTTCTGGACAGCAGAGAATCCAACCATGAAGAATGTGTGTCACATTCTTAGGGACCAGACGTGCCAAGTCCTCCTGCTTCCCAAGCTGCTCATTTCTGATTTTTGTGTAGAACCCTCTCTTGGTGACATTGAATCCAAGGATGAATAACCCTGATGGACAAAACCACAAGGTTAGAATAAGTCAGTTTTCACATTCCATATTTTAACAAAGTTGCAAGAAGTGATAAGAAAGTGGGTGGCAAATGAGAGCTGCTCTTTGAAAGTACAGAGCTGTTCTCTAGAAAAATCTGAGCCACAAGAGAATGCACATAAATATTCAGTGACAGAAAATTACCCTCTACCCATAAAGCAAAAGTATTTCTGGTTTGAGGGAAACTTCTTCTTTCCAAAACTGGACAAAGCTAGGAATATTTCCCAGAATTTGGAAGTTCCCTGGACTCTGCAGGAACTCTGGGAAACCAAGAAGTTGATCAGTTGTGTTCCTGGTGGTTATACAAGAAAGGCTGCAGGAACAATGACTCAGTTACAGGCAAAATAGGAAAGTTTAAGAACTTTCAGTGCTTCAAATGGAAAATTTGGGGCTCAGCAAAACAGTGCTTGGTTTCTCAGAGTGTGTTTGAGCAGCCCTTGTCAATATTGTGAGCACAATAGTAAGTTTAATCAAACACATTGACAGCAGCTATATTATACCATACCTGGATGTTGCTAGTAAAGTCCAGGGTAAGGAAGCAGGGTCTCCACACCTGGAAACAAAGCTAATTATAACATTTCATTTAAAGAAAGGCTGTGAGCTCAATGAAATGGTCTAAGATAAGAAGGGGAGGTACAATGTTTTGGGTTTTTAATTAACAAGGGTTTCCCATACACAAGAGGGTCAATTTAAGTTCTTGTTTTGCTTTATTCTGCCCAAGTTCTTGAACTTAGTCTGTCACACTGGAAACCAGTGTCCTAGATAAATTTGTTGTTGGTCATCATCAGCAAAAGCTGCATCTCTTTCTCTGTACTTTGCCAAGTAACAACAAAAGGGTTTTAAAAGGCCTTAGTTTTTCTACATTGTAGGGAAAAAGAGTACATTTCAAAGCTTGGAAAACTTCCCTTCCCACCATAAAAATAAACTGCAAAACTTACAAAATCCTCTCTGCCTGCTCTTACCCAACACTATGGAAACAGGCAGATTCTTCAGGGATCCTCAGCAACAAAGTAGTTGTTGCAATCAAAACTTTGGTTTACTTGGACCCTCTAAAAATCAGGTCATTTTGAAAGTCAAGCATCTAAACTCCTCTTCATAGCAGGTTATTTGAACACATTAACCATAACTTCAGTTAAAAATACACATAAAAACTTCTGGCCAGAGGAACCATTAGTGAGGGACCATAGCCCTGACACCTTGCTTCTGCTCTCCTGCTCAAAAAGAGCCTTTTATCCCTTTAGTCACATACATATCCACTTTCATTTTCCTGTTTTCTCTATTTTTTTGGCCATGTTTTTGCTCAGAGCTCCTCTTCTTGCATCAGCTGGGACATTGCATAAGGAGGCAATTGTTTGCTTAAAGCACTATATTTCTATTGTTCTCTTGGAATAGTGAGGAGACAACTGGACTTTGGCTCTGCCACGAGAAACCAGAAGCTGCAGTGCTCATTTTGCAGCAGCCTGAAAATAGATCCTTCTTCTGCCTGCTGCTCCTCCTGGTTTCCCTGTGCAATGCCAGCATCAGCAGAGCTGTTGCAAACAGCCTTGGGTGTAGGACCAGTTTCATCCAGCATTGCCAAATGTGCAGCTCCCAAAGCCTGCCCACTCCTTCCCTCCCAAGCTGGTGGCATGTTTGCCATCCTCATGGCTTCTGCTGAGTGCTCCAGATCAAATGGGGCTGCTCTGGAATGAGCACCTTGCTTTTACTTTCCTGGGGATGGGTGGTTGTTTTACCAGGAGAGCCCTGTGAAATCTGAAATGTGTTAAATTGTGGATTCAGTGCCACATTCCTCCAGAACTGGAAGGGGACATTCCCTTGATGGGAAGGCTGGAGAAGGAATAAATAGAGGATTGGAAAACACTATCCACAGGGCCCAGCCTGACATCCCTAACTCTGCATGAACCTGGAGGATGTTTATCCAGCACTACTCCCTGCATTTGGAAAAGTGGTTTTGGCCATGAGACAACTCAAACTGAGAGCTCTGTGAGGAGCATTCCAATCTACCTGGGACTTCTGTTGACAGCAGTAATAAACTATCAAACCTTTGTTTTCCCAGTCTCTGATGTTTCCAGGACTCCTAAAGAGGGTACAGCGATGTGCACTGTTAAATATTGTTGTTCCCCATTTTGTTCTGATCCCCATCAACAGAATAATCCAGGCAAGTCTTTTCACTTGCATCATGTCAAAAACCACTCCAGAGTTGAATGTGAAGATAAAAACAGTTTACTGGTCTTGGAAATAAGCTTTATGCCCTAGAAATCAGCAAACCAAATGATTCTATCGTGGTTTTAAGCTGAAACTGCCCTTTTTGCTTTCCAAATTTTAATTGTATCTTTTGTAGGATCTGCTTCATGTTTCACTGAAGTGCAGCCACTTCTGGGGTAGGCTTTGAAATCTGTTTGGTGGAAAAGATCACAGCATGAATCAAAAAGAAACCAATCCTATAGTTTTGTTTTCTAGAAATGAAGGATAAGTTCTTCATCAGAAGATTGACAAGGAGCTTAAGTGATCTAGATTTTGTCCTCTGTTCTTCTTCATGTTTGTTGTGCCAGCTAAGCAAATAATCTCATTTCTTCCTTCCTCTATTTTTCTAAAAGAAGGAACAATAATGGCTTCTTTAGCTGGATCTATGCTTTTGGGCATCTTACTGCACCTAGCTTTCAGGAGCCTGACTTCTTATTGCCACATGAATTATCTAAAATTGCTGTTTACTAAGAAAGACCTAAAAGACTTTTGGATCTATGTGTAAAATAAATTCCTCATAAGATTTTCTGTGATCTCAGAAATATTAAAGAACATGAGATGAACACATCATAAAATGCAGGAGGTCAGGTTTAGATGAAATATTAGGATGCAATTATTGCTTGAGGGTAGTGGAGGGCTGGGATGGAATTTGCAGAGAAGCTGTGGTTCCCACAGCCCTGGAAGTGTCTAAGGCTAGGTTGGATGGAGCTTGGGGCTGGAATAGTGGGAGGTGTCCCTGTCCATGACAGGGCCTAGCACTGGATGGGATTTAAGCTTCCTTCCAGCCCAAACTATTCCACAATTCTGTGATTCCATGTAAAACTGGGGAATTTAAGGCAGGGAACAATGACCCTCAGTGGAATTCAGCATAGAACAATGAAAATAACACCCTGAAAAAAAATATACAGCTATAAAAATCTCTTTAAAAATACTAAACATGTGAAGGAAAATGAAGTCATCATCCCTTTAAGTGTATATACAAGGGTTTTGGTTTTTTATTTCCCATCTGGGAAGGTGTTGGGTTTCCAGGGCCGTGCCAAGCACTAGGCCATGCTGCTGGATGCCCCTGGGCTGAGGAGACACTTGCTGGGTTATTTTTGGCCACATGAGTGCATCACTCAATGCTGCCACTGTTTGCAGCTGTGACAAAGAGAGGTCTCTGTGTCATAAAATTCGAGTGGATGCATGGAGGAGGGGAGAGGAGAATGAGGAAGACCCAACCCAGACCACGTTTTGCTAACATTGTTAATTCCTTGTTTAATTAAATAGTTAAATAAGTTCAGCCCGTGGAGCAGACAGAACATTTAATTGCAGGCCTGTTGCATTTTTTTCAATTTGTTTAAAGAAAACAAAAATCAATTTATCATCATCATTCCCCTGGATTTTGCTTACCTCCCAGAGCACTGATCTGATCGGTGTAACAGTGACTGCCCTTTCTAGTAATAGTGGGTCATGGCAGAAGGGATTCCCATGCTTTAGGGAGATTATTCAGAGAATACTGGGAAAATGCACTAAAATAGGAATGGCAGCTTGTTTTGGGTCAGTTTTTAATACAAGGAATTTCAGTGTAATAGTTGAAGAGGGGAGGAGACTATGGAGAAGAGCTTCACTGGAGGAAGATGTTGGAGAGTAATGAGAACAAACAAAAAAATCAGATTTTTCTTAAGTTTTATAAATATCTAAAGAACAAATGCCAACTTTCCTTATTTTTAGTGGGAATGGGTGCTGTTTGTTAAAATGCTGTGAAAGAGGAGGGAAACCCAGAGAAAATACAATTAGTCTTCAGATATTTATAGTAAAACTATTGTCAAAATGAGAATTTACATGAGATATTCAGTTAAACTTTTTTTGTTTGGTTGGTTTTTTTTTTGTTTTGGTAGGTAGAAGCCTCAAAATGCTTCAAATCAAAATTGAAACAGGAAGCCCCCTCACCCCCTAACTCTGAAATTTGTTCTGGATCCCTTCAAAAAGAAAACCTGGACAGACTTGGCTGGGTCCCTCTCATTTGTGTTCACTTTGTGGAATTTGGTGTCATCCAGGAACACTTCCAAGGTCTTCAGGGCAACTCAGGATTTTTGTCCTTGAAGGTTAACATTTGGAGTGGATACAGTGTCGGTTGTGGTGGGAGGTTTGAGGTGGGATTTCACAAATTTTGGATAATTTCTGTTCCAAGTCTCCATTGTCAGTGTGGTTTGTAGAACAGGGAATGTCTCCAGCCTCCTCTAAAAGGTTTGGTTTATACTTTTGCCTTTTCCTCCTTATTTTTGGAGATGAAATCAGCCAGGAGAGGGGAGCAAAAGCATAAGTGGGTGCAGCAGCTGTGACACAGCAGCAGGGAGGTGCCAGGCAGCTTCCTCTGGGACATTTCTGTACCAGTGTCCTAAAAAAGAGATGAGAAAGGGGAAGGAGGAATTCTGAATCACGTGCACATTATGAAGCTGATTAAGCAGCTGAGGAAAATCAGCTTCTGGAGGCTTCTGCTCCTCCTGTGGGGGTGGTGGTGGAATTCTGACTTGGTAAATTACCTTGTAAATGAGGCTCTGTTTTGGGGTAACCCCCTTATTCTGCCTCTGAAAGTGAAAGCCGAGTTTATTGATGACTATAGGCCTGTTAATAGCCATAAATTATCAATCCAGCTCATTATTAAGCCTTGTTTGGCTGGAATTCCTTACCCTTCATTTCTATAAAACAAAACTATAGGATCAGTTTCTTTTTGATCTGTGCTGTGAGCTTTTCCACCTAACAGATTTCAAAACCTACCCCAGAAGTGGCTGCATTTTACAACTGGATTTTAAAATTCATATCTAGGTTTGTATGGCAGCCTGGCCTGGGTGACAGCCCTACAGAAATAAAGTCATTATTTCCTAGAAGGTTTGTCCCATAAGGGAGATTCCTGCCGATGCTCAAGCATCGTCCTGCTCTTCTGGATTTCTCCCTAAAATCCTGCAGTAATGCTGCCACCTATGGAAGATTCCCCAGCCCCGACCTTTGCAGTCTGCCTGACGCGTTTACAGCTGTGAAAACAGGATCTGAGTATGCTCCCCTGATCTGCTGATAAAACTCCCTGTTTTCTGTCGGATATTTAATCCTGACACGAAGAGGCACAAATTCACTTCCTCCCAAATAAATTAGTTTTGAAATTGAAATTGCTTCTGGAAATTGGCCCTTAAGACAATATTTTTTCTTGACAGTGGCAAGGTCAAGGTCCCAATGCAAAATGTCATTTTAAGTACTGTAAAAACACCACAAAGAGCTAGGCAGCATTTCCAGCTCCTCTTTTTTTTTTTTTTAATTTTTTTTTTTTTTTTTTTTTTTATGGTACAGCTTGGAAAGGTTTTGGGAAAAATTCCTTCTTCAGGGATATACTTTAGCTTGCTGAATGTATCCAATATATTTTCTATATATGTACATGATGGGGAAGTTCATGTGGTATTGGGGCCTTTTCCCTTAAATTTGTGTCATTTGTGGAAATGATCTCGTGCTTGAAACAGGCAGCTTGTCTAAAACAGCCAAAAGATATGCTTCAAATTCATCAGAGAGGCTCTGATGGCTGACTCCCAAGACAGACAGTAATTTGTGTGTGGTTTGTTTGGGTTTTGGGGATTTTTTAAGGCCAGCAGCTGTCCAAGTGTTCCCTTACCTTTCCAGGTGATGTCTGACTTGCAGGTGGTGCCACCAGGGTACTGTGACAAGGAGAAATCAGGCTTGAGGTTAAAATATATCCAGTTTGGTGAGGATTGACTTTTGTGGTGCTGCTTCTCTGACTGCTGCCACTGTTAAAGTAATTCCACAGTTATGGGGTCATTCTCCTGTGTGGGCCTGGGCCACGTGGTAGGAAGTGTTCCATCCTCTTGTAGAGCAGACAGTACTGATAATCCACAATTCCAAGCAGTAAAATAGTGGCAGAATACTGAGTTTCTGCTCTGAACATAAAAAGCAAGCAAACATTTCTATGAAGTGTCACTTGGGAAGCAAAATGTGTACCTGCACTGCTCAAAATGGTGAGTGGCAAGACTTTATGGGAATCAGTTTGACCTCAAGATGCTGTAAGGAAAAAGAAAAGTTTGGATGGGAAAGCTGTTGGAATAAAATATGATTTAGAAGAGAGAAGAGGAATCTGTGCTGGAATAACAGTACAAAAAAGGCCTTTTTTCAGGATTACATGAATAGGAGGTGTTGTGCTCACTGAGTAAGTGTAACTTTGTGTTGAGAACAGGTATTAATTTGTGCTAATAATGGCTAAATAATCACATTTCATTAAATTGCATCAGTGGCACCCTGCTAGGACTGTTCAGCAGTGGAGTTTGAGCACATTTCCTCAAAAGAGAGCAGCTCACAGCTTTAGGTTGGGTCCCTGTTGAAGACATTGGAATTGGAGTGTTGCTGTGCAGACCACAAGGTGGTGGCATTGCCCAGGTGAATGGTGCATGAAATATCATGATTTTAATATTTCTGTGTGTTTGAACGGCAGGTTTGTCTTTTGTGCCAGCATTATTATGAGAAAGGAAATACCATTTTAAATATTTGACTCTGTTTCCTAATTAATCAGGAATGTAAAATAGTTTTTTGATGGTAGGCACTTTTATTTTCTCTTTTAGAACATTTCCTTCTCCTGCTTTCCCCAATACTAAGCAATTTGAATAACATTTAGCTGTGCTACAAAGGGACTGAGTGCAACTGTGCTCTGAAAGGCAGCTCTGGAAAGTGGGAGAGTGGGGCTGAGTTATTTTCTCCTTGTATAATTTCAAGCAAGTGTCTAAAATTTCATAGACCCCTGTTTCTGATCTGTAAATTGGGAATGTTCCTCTCCTCCTGTTCTTCATGTCACGTGCAGGTGCTGCCTCCCTCACTAACACCCTCTCCTTTCTTGAGTATTTAAAGTGTAATCCTTGCAGAATCAAGAGGTACAGCACCAAAACATCTTTCATTTGGTTGTTGCTCATAAATTTGTACAAATGAGTTGAGTGTTGGGGGCTCAGTGCTAGGAGCAGCTCGTGTTTAAGGGGGCACTGAGCTCAATTCCTGGACCTGTGCACTCGAAACATGAATAAGCCTCGACACTCCCGCCTTAATAATATTTTAAAGCTCAGAATTTTGTCTTTTGACCTGAATTTCCAGCCTTGGGCTGTAGGAAAGGGATGTGCTGCCCCTGTGGCCATGTTGGCAGTGCTCCCCATGTTTATGGTGCTACTAAGGGGGATCAATTTAGGCTCTTGGTTCAGCTACACTGCCTCCTCCTGCTGTTCCCTAATCCATCCTTTTCCAAGATCTTTCTGTGGCCTCTTTAAGGGCCTTTCCCCAGTGCTATCAGAGCTGCCAACAGCCTTATCAGCCTGTTTGCCATCACCTTTCAGCTCACCCCTTCGTCCTGCAGCACCTTTCAGTGCCTGAGGAGAAAGTTGCTTTCTCTTCAGAGAAACCCTTCAGACTTTGCAAAGTTTCAAACAAGACTGGTGATCTTCTCCCTCTCCTTTTCTAGGAATTCTCTAGATCTGAAGGTGAGTTTTGTAGTAGGATATGAGGGAAATGCAGATCAGAATTCATCTGCTTTGTTCTGAAAATCTTTAAACTGTGTCATACGGATTAAACCATAGAACAGTGATTTTATATATTTTATATTTGGCTTCTGTCAACTGAATGGATTTCTGCTTTATACTAACTGTTCTTTTATTCTCAACCTACAACGTATCCTTTTTACTTCCTCTAGCCTGTATTTCTTGAGTTGCACACAGATTCTGAACTCCTGGATATTTAGAGTTTCTGGGCCACATTGCACATCACAAGAGAAATTTGGTCTGGTGCTGGGGGTTTTCCTGTGGCAAAGGACAAGGCTCAGGTGTGTTGTGGAGTCAGGGATCCAATGCTGAAACTGAGGGTGAAACTTCACCAGCCCACAGCTCCCTGATTCTCACCCGTTGTACTCGTGAACAACAAATGGACCCAAGATCTGGGGACAGGAACTCAGTGCAGGTGTTACAACACCTCAGATGAACAAATATTTAGTTCCTATCTTATCAAATAATTAGGCCAGGTGTAAAACAGGAGTTCTGCAAACTATTAAGTCTCGTAAATCATATTTCCTGTTTTACAAACAGTGTGGAAGTGGAAGCCTTCCAACCATTGAGAGAACATTTTATCCATAGCTGAAGTTTTACCTGTAGCAGCAAGCTAAACTTTATAATTTTATATTAATAATGTTATACATGCATACCATGAATATTGTAGGAGTGTGTGAGTGCAGTAAATTCAAGTTTTTAGATGATGCTGTGGATCCAAGTGAATGTCCTTGGTTCATTTAACCAATCCTTGGTGGAAAGGCAGAGGTTGTTTTGTTCCCAGCCCACAGAGATGTTCCCTAAAACAGATGTTTGTGTTTTGGTACTTCTTCAATGTTGTTATTTTGCAGGCTGTGTGGCGAATGTGCCAGTAATTGAGCCCTGGGGATGTATTTGCATGTGTCCATGGATGGCATTGTCCCAGGATTCAGGAGCTCCTGAAATCCAGTCCCATCCAATCCCAGCAGCATTCGCCTCCAGCAGCAGCTGAGCAGCAGGGCTTGGTGGTCACTGAAATGGGGTTTGTCAGCTTGGGGCTGAATAATGAGGAAACAACCATTTGACTGGATTATATCATTTCATTGAAACCACAGTGGTCAACAAAACCAGGGAAAAAGAACCAAGAAATGAAAACCTAAGGGAAAATAGGAAGAATTTAACTGTGTCAGTTCTCCCAAAAGCAATCTCCCAATCTGGACTAGTCACTGAAGAAAACTCCTTTCTTTTATAGTTTGGAGATTAGAAGTGTTTCTTAATATGATTTATTTGTTAATACAAAACATTTTGCCTGATTGGTAATGCTGCTTATCCTAGCTGATTTTAAAAAATAAAAAAAAAAGGAAAAAGAAAAAAAAAGAATAGCAGTGGAAATGGTAGAATGGGTTTTTTTGCTTTAAAATATAGGTTGTTACCACTTGGCCAAATCTGCTTAAGCTGAATGCTATGCAAGACTAATAATGCCCAGAAAAATTCTCCTTTCTTACTTATTTCATCCTGTAGTCTTATTTCTTCTCACTCTCGAGTTCTCCTTGGAGCTCTTTTCAAATTCCAATGAACAGCTTAGCACTGAGGAGCTCTGGATTCTTGGTTTGAGCCTTCATGTGCTGTTTGGACAAAGGATGATAATAAAGGTAGGGATCTTTTCATTGGCTTCCCAACCTGTGTTCTTGTTTGGAGCTTTGGCAGCTGAATATGTGAATAATAACATTTTCCTTATTAATTAGAAATATATATTAAAAATTGGGGCAGGTATGTGTGAAAAACAAATTTCTTCCTTTCTGGTTTTTGGGGGATTTTTTAAAAAAATGAAACTATAATACATTTTCTCTCTGTTTTCTCACTGGAAACCAGTAAGACCATGTAATTCCTTAATGGCCACTGGTCCTAGGCTGGAGTAGGAAGTGGTGGCTGGCTGTGGCAGCTGGCAGGGAGCCAAAGCAAAGTTTGGAGCTGTTTAATACCTGCCAAGGCCTTTTTATTGCCTGTAGGCTCTGTCACCATTAACATTATTCATATTCTGCACCAGGAAAACTCAGATGCCATGAAGCATCCCGTGGGATGGCTTTTCCCTCTGGAAATGTGCTGTGCTGTTCTCCAGCCTGCCCTTCCCTCTGTGCCTGGTTCACCTTGAAGTCAGCAGAGCAAATCTGGGGTCTGGGGATGCCTGTGCACAGCTCAGGGCAAAACCCAATGTTGGGAGTTTTATCCTGGAGTGCAACACATGAGCATCTTGAATTTTGTAGCTCAAACATTGTGGGATCTTGGGGCTCAAGCCCTTTGAACATCAGGTGTTTTCTAGGTTTGAGGCAATGCCCATATCCAGGGCTGTCCCTCCTCCTCTTTCCTGCTGTCCTGTGGATGCTTGGACACTGCTCTGACCAAACAGGACTGCAGTGAAAGGGAAAATCAATGAGCATCAAGTCCTTTAGTTGCTTACTAATGATATTGTGTCATCCTAAGTATTCTGAGGTTGTGTTTTCTCCTCCTGCCTTCCCTGTCTGTGCCTCTGCTCCATCTTCATTCCCCTCATGGTTTCTTCTAAAGTTTGGCTTGTGAACAGTGCAGTGAAGGAGCTTTATCTCACCTGGGTTAGACCTTGGGTACTAGGAGAGTATTAAAGCACAAAGTCAGTTGAAATCATGATAATTTGGTGCTTTGGCCTCCAAAGTGAGTTATCAGTGGAGGCAGAGGGCAGATAGAAAATCTTAAAGGTTTGTGACATGTCTCAAAGATGTGTGACATGCATTTGACCAAGCAAATTGCTCAATCCATCCATATCAATGGTCACTGAACACTTTTCTGATACTCACATGCCTCAAGATGATGCTGAGGACAAAAAATAACCTCGGCTGATTCCAAGTCCTCAGGACATCAGTGATAACAAAACAGATGAGCAGATTCAGAGGGTTTCAGAGCACCCTGAGCAGACACAGCTTTGTGGTCCACGTGCATCCTTTGGCCCTAGGGAAGGAAAACAACCTCTGTTGTTCATGTTCAGAGCATCTGAAGGCTGGAATATGTTGAGGCATATAGCATATAATTTCCTTTCTTCCATTCACAGTCTGCAGCAAGATCAGTCCTGGTAAGAACAAGCTCCAGCTTTCATTTGAAGATATTTCTGCAGCCATTTCTGCCTAGCAAGCAGATCTTGCTCTTGAAATTCAGAAATAGAAGCCTATTATTTAGTAAAATATATTATTTTTATTCACCTAACTGATGAAAAGGTAATGGTTTACAACCAGGCTGATCAAATTCTTTTAAGTATCAAAACTGTTTAGGTGTGAGAAAGTTTAAAAGCATTGCTATTTAGCCTGTTAAAATCAGTGATGAAAGAAATGGTTCAAATGGTAAACTGTAATTAAATAGTGCAGAAGGCCTAAAACTCTGGGAAAGTTTCTTACCTTCTGAAAGATAATATTTAGACTATCCTAGATTCTGATGACTTAAATTTTGAGCTTCTCTTTTTGGCATTTTTACTGGATATGGGAAGCAAACATGGAAAGGTCTGACGAGAGGAGCAGGTATCACATAAAATCAGCTTCCCTGCTTCTGGTACAGGTGCAAATCTCAGGATCAGAATCTGGCTGTGTAATTTGGCAGCTTTTGAAGTGCAATGTACTGAGGCAGAAATCCTGTTGGCTTTCTGGAGTGAGGTGTGTTAATAGTTCTGTTCCACCAAATAACCTGAAGTTTTTTTGTTTAATGTGCTTCAAAGAAGAGCTGAGCTGTCTCACCATGGTTTTAAAGCTCTAACTGTAGAATATTGGGCTTTTTAAAGCCTCTTTATTGTAGCTGATGGAAAGAATGGAGGAATAGATTAGATTAGATTTTTTGGGTGTATTTTATTTTAGCTTCTATTACCAGATGCTTAAAAAGAGGCACAGGACAATTTACAAGAGGCAAGTGTTATAATTTTTTGACCATCCAAGTGATTTTCCTAACCCTAATGTGCCCCACCTTTATTATTAATCAAGGGCAAAACTGGCAAATTTAGAATGAAGCACAATTTTCATATTTCTGCTACAATACCAGTTTGCATCAAAGTAGTTTTATATCCCTGTCACTCGAGAGTATTCTAGTTTAAATATTAGGTTGGACTTAATGGAGGAACTACAGAAATCTGCAATTCTTATATTTTTAAATACTTTGTAAAAGAAGGGTTTTTGTCTAGCAAGTCGCTTAAGGTTTGCTGACTTTTGGGCTGGCCAGGTGTCCCTGTGGTATCACTGAGGGTGGCTATTCATGAAATTAAAGTGAGACACCTGTTTAAGGCAGAGCCGCATTCAGTTGAGTCAAGAAATAAAAATTAGGCCCTCACAGTGCAGATGTTTGGCATGATGTTAATCATGTCTGCATTGTCAGTAATTCATGTAAGACCACTTGAGTGACTATAGTAGGTTAAGTGCCACTATAATAATGTTTGCAGTTCTGGGGACCACTTTTATTTAGTTCATATGTCAATGAATTAATTGAGTTCTGATCTTCAGTGTGTCTGCATTTATCCAGTTGCTTGTGGAGACTCTGTTTGACAACTGGAGTTGGAGCCTAAGCACACACCTGGAACTAAAAAGGCTGTGATAACCCAAACTCCTTCCTGATGAATATTTCAGATAGTTTACATACAAAGACATATTGAAAAGTTCATTTTGATTGCTTTCCATAAAGTGCAAAATGAGAGAGAGGATCCCAGCACAAATATACACCCGCTTCAAGTAGTTTTTCTGAGTGTGGTTGTTGCTTCAAGCCTCCATGTGGTTACAAAAACAAACTTCAGTGCTACGACTCCTCAAATCTGCATTGTAAAATAAAATGGAACATACACTCCCCGTAGTAAAATATTATTTGCTAACGTGTTCCAAAACTATGCTAGGCAAAAAGCAGTAAAAGTATCATTTAAAATAAAATTAAAAAAAAAAAAGTTGGATATAAAACGTAGCAGATGTGTTTTTCTGTTCTAGTGAAAAGAAAAACACCTACTTATTGGGCTGAACAGGATACTCAGAAGTGGATCTGATGGATACAAGGTTTTCTCTCTTTTGGGACGGGTGAGGCGGGGAAGACGTTATTAAATGTTTACTTTTGCATTTGTAAGTTTGAAAGCATTCCTTTGTTCGCTGCTTATAAATCTGATGGGTGAAATCTCTGCAGCTGGCAGTTTGGGAGGGCTGATGAGTAGGGAGAGCTGCCTCCTGTAAATAGTGCCTTTATGGGGCCTGAGGGAAGGGGGAGAGAAAGAGGCAGAGACCAGGTAGGGTTCACAATTTTACAGCTATAAACTCCTGTTCCTGCTTATTTACTGATGGTGTGGGGAGGCTGGGATGAGGATCTATTGTTTCATACCTGGGGCTTCAACTTTTTCTAGCAATCAGATGGAGAGTTCTCTTCTGAGAGATTTGTTGATTGTATAAAACCAGGTTTGTAATAAATATGATGGAAAGCAACACTTTAGACCCTGCTTAGCAGTTTTCACAGTTAAGAACTCAAGCTGCTTTCAGGATTTAGTTGCACCCACCTGAACTATTTTAAACCTCCCCTGTTAAGAAGCATTTTTTCATTTTGTATGTTTTTATTTTAGTTAAATGGAAAGTCTTGTAAGTCCAGAGTAGTTCTTGCATCAGTTGGAGCAGTTTTCTAGTCTGGTTCTGTAGGCAGTGCTCTGACTGCCCTCCTCACACTCCTCATTCCCCAGTTTAGGACTCAGCCTGCTCCTGTTTTTTGTAGGCACATTTCTATCGCAAGCTATCCCGTGCAAGTAAATATTTTGTTTATGCTGATGTTCGGCACTTGAAAATTATTTTCGGGGACTTCTTTATTTGTTGAATACCGTTACTATATTGCCAAAAGTGCAATTGACATGTGCTTGAATGCATGATTCAGAACCTGAAGCAGTTACCAGCTTAAAAAAACATTCCTAAAAGGCACATTTATTTTTCTGGTACAGGTGTACTGGAAAAATGAACCTTCCAGTGAGATTAGTGGATAAAGGAGGAAATATATTAGTTGTCCTTCTCCGTTCTGACATTCATAATTTTAACCTACAATTCGTTCCCTTGAGGCACCTGAAGGTTGGTGAATTCTCACAAATGAATAGGAACAAGAATTAAATATTTCCTTCTAAGTATCGTCTTTAGGCTTAGTTTAACTTTTTTTTTTTTTTTTTTTTTTGGCTGACATTCTCCCCTTAAACGTTAGCAGAAACAATAGTAGTTTAAGATTATGCTTTTAAATGGGCTAAATATTATCTTCTATCCATCTTTCTTCCTGTGGGAGTAGCTGAGATGTGCCGAGGAGTGAAAGTTGACTCCGGTGTATGAAGCGACGCTGTTAAAAACCTGCTAACAAAGACGAGCATCTCTTTTTACCACGTCAAATCTGCCTCACCTGTCATTTTGACCCCTGCATGTGGAAACGAGTGCGGCAATCTGGAGAGGAATAACTCTTCCTCCAGAAGGAAATGATCAGCACTCACTGAACCAGTTGCTTTCCACCCTCTCCCCCCACCCCGCCCCACGCTGTCTCTTTTAGTCCGAGGAAGAAAATCGCTTGAAGCGATTCTCAGAATGAAACCCGCCGGGTGGGAAGCTCTGGGGATTCGGGGGCGGCCGGGAGGGACCCCCGAGCCCGGGGGATGCGGGAAGTGCCCGGCCCGACTCCCTTCCCCTCCCAGCGCCTGGAGAACCGCGGGGTCGGAGCCGCTCCCGGCGCCTCTTGGCTCCGGAGCCCCTTCCCAAGCCTCCGGCTCCCGTTTCTATCCGTAATTGTATTTACGGCACGGCAGATGATCTGCTGGACGCTCCCCTCGCTTTACCGGGGTCTGGAAGGTTTTTTTTTGGGGTTGTTTTCCCTCCCGGAGTTCCGCGGTGCCCTTTACCTGCCGGTGGATACGACTGCCCGAGCCGAACTGCGGAAACCTCTAAAATGCAAATGCAGATTTATCGGCGGTCGCGGGGGTATAAACATTGGTTGTTTTTTTTTTAGTTTGTTGTGGTTTTTTTTTCTTTTTTTTTTCTTTTTTTTTTTTTTTCTCCTGAGTGAATTTGCATCAGAAGAGTCTGAGCTTTTCGCTTGGTTTAAATACAGTTTGGGCTTGAAATGGGGAGTCAAGGTCAGCCGTCTATAATTTCAGAAGTATTCAAGGACTCCTTGTTGTTCTTGCAGCCCATCTTAAAAGCGAGAAACTTGGTTGGGGGACCAAACTGTGTCCCCGAAAGCGCTTCCCGTGCCTGGAGCGCTGCAGCCCCCCACAGCCCCAACACCCGCGGGGCCACGAGGGGACGATGCTCCCTCCCCGCATCTGTGCCTCGAGTGCCAAATCCTGGTGGCAGCTGTTTGGGGCGAGGGGAGCGCTTCTGCCCTGACCTGCGTGGTGCCCTCTGGCCCGCCAGCAATCCCTAAAAGCGGGGGTCCCCCGGGGCCACGGCACACGAGTCCCCTTTGTTCGCGGCGCTGGGGCCACCGGCCTGCGCTGGACCCGACCTTGCGGGGATGGGCTCGGTTTTATCTCCCCGGGAGACGGTCTCGGGCTATCAGGGAGCGTTCTCTGCTTATGAACGCATCGGCCAAGGTTGCAGCGAGAGGGAATTCCGCCCCCTCCCCTTCCGCCCCTGCCCAGGGTTTAGGAACAAACGTAGGAACGGTCGGAGCTGTATTGCCAGAAATTATCTTAGTACAAAGAGGTGGTTTTATTCGAGGAAATGTACCCACGCCTATTGCGAAGTGGTAAAAAAAGCCGCACTATAATATGCCTTACCATCGCATAAATATATTTATTATAGTATACTTACTATATATTTATCTTACATGGTCTGTTATTTCACTTTTTTTTAGTATTTTAAAAAATATCTTGCCCTCTTTGGGCTTTTTAATACAGAGAAATTGCATGTCAGAGATGCTAAGATCATATCTTGAAAGATTAGTCTCCACCCTCTAGCTCCGTCAAACTGCTGTTGCTTTTATCTAATGTTAAAATAACGCCAACCTCGCCTTTTGCTAACCTGGCAAAATCAGTTCCTGCATATTTATCAATTTGGAGAGGTGGGTTAGCATGGCAAATTTCCTTGAACAAAGATTGGATGAGATGTATTAGTTCATCCCATACCATGTCTGTCACTTATGTAGACAGAATAAATCTGAGTCCCGGTTTTGCCCTCAATCGTGCCTGAATTAAGGATACATTTTAATGAAAGTTTCATGGGAAGATTTAAATTTGAGATTCTTTTGGGACAGAACTGTATAAAACTACGTGAAAATAATCTAGCATTTAATAGGTGGCATTTTGTATCGCGGCTTAACGTGGATGGAAATAGTTCTGATTTATTCGGAAATGGAAATTATAGTTCTATCCCGTTAAAAAACCCAACAAACCAAACTAAAAAACCAAAAACTCAAGCAGGTTAAAGAGAGGAGCTGCACATGAGTCAAGTAAATCCTTGAATCCTTGCGCTGTGCCTTTAACTACCGAACATCTGATTCCCTCATCTGGCAGATGGTCTCTGAGCACAGATTTGCATTCATTGTCTTGAAATCTGTTTTCGCGTTGGTGTTATATAGGTTTCAGAGGCAGATCTATACACAGATCAGAATACAAAGGGGCCGGGAGGAAAATATCGCCAAGGCAGAGCAGATTAAAAAAAAAATAAACTAAAATAAATGCAGAATGGTCCCGAGTCACCGCGGGCCGGGCTGGGAAGAGCTCCGGTTTCCTTTAATGGGAAATGTTGCCTACATGGGATGTTATAAAAAGTTTTAAGGTGAGAGCTGACAGCTCTCAGGGTGTAACTTTGGGGTCCGCTGGGTGCCTGGCAGTCTCGGGCTGGCTCTTGCCCTGCAGGCACCCTCTGCCTACACCCTCCCCCAGACCCATTTCTCTCCCTCGGAGCAATTTTTTT
>QUSF01000095.1:456642-476774 GCA_003676055.1 Chloebia gouldiae | reverse complement strand
CTGCCGGGCTATGGCGATGCCCCATCCGCAGAACTCGATCGCGACATCCCCATCGCGACAGCGCCGGCCGCGCTCCTTCCACCGCGGCCCCGCCGGAGTCGCGCGCGGGGCGGGGGGGTGGGGAGGGGGCGGAGCCCAACCTGGCCAGACAACCAATGGTGGCGCGAGATGCAAATGAGCTCTCATTATGCGGCGCGGCGCCCCGCCCCCGGCGCCGCCCTGTAACCCATTCATGTCGCCGCGCGGGAACGGCCGGCGCTGCCCGCGCGGGTGGGACCGGCCGCTCCTCAGCTCCGCTCCTGCCTTCCTTTTGCGATTTACCCCACGCCTGGTTGTTTTTTTTTTTCTTTTTTTTCCTTCCTTCCTTCTTCCTGGATTAGGCAGCGATCAATCCTTCTCCCCGTTGTCTGTTTGAGGAGCAGGTGATCCTCGTTAGCGGCGATCGGTTTCTGGATGCGGCTCCCTCGTCTGCGTGCGAAGGATGATGATACCAAGGCAAGACTGAATCAGCGTAACTTTTACTTGGCAAGAGGAAAAACTTTCTTACCCTTTTGAAGGCGATAAAACACGTAGCGTTAAAAAGCAGAAGAAGTTGGTTTTAAAGCTGAACTTCACTTTCGTGGGATTTGTGTGTCAGATTCAAAGGCTGCACCGTTTTGTTTTTCTTTTTTTTTCCTTCTCCCTTATCTCCCAAAAGGAAACTGTTGCTAGTTGGCATAGACTTTTTAAATGTTTGGAATTCAAGATACTTTAGGAAGAGGACCAATTCTGAAAGATAAATCTCTAGGTTCTGAGATGGATTCCGTCAGGTCCTGGGTCAGAAACGTTGGGGTTGTGGATGCAAACGTAGCAGCACAAAGGTAACTGTGACTAATTCTCTCCCACTTTACCCCTGCTTGTTTTTTGGTTTTTTTAGCAAATATTTTCATTATACACTGTTGTTTGCATTTGATATTAAATGTAATTTTTTCCTCTCTGTCCCCCTCGCGGTCTCCTCCAGTCAGCGAAAAGTGAATGCTAGAGCTAGAGCTGGGCAGCAGCGCTCCAAAACCGGAGAGCATCAGGAATCCTAAAACGCAGTGCGGGGCTCAGATGACAGCGAGACGGGATCACCCTTTTATTTTCTGCCCCAGGAAGATGCGTGGGGCTCTGGATTTGTTGTTCCCAGCGATCCAGGGCACTCCTCCCTGCTTGCTGGGCCAGGCAGCCAAACAGAAGGGGACCAAGTTAGAATTAACTTAAATGCAGATGTCAAACCCGGGCTCCCCCGGCCCATCTTGTTTTGCTAAATTCACGGTGGGCATTGCCGAAATCTTCCCCCGTGGTTTCGGGGCCGGCAGAGCGGGGTTTGGGGGAGCAGGGGAGGGCACAGGCACACCGCATCCCCGCGGCCATCCCGCAACCTGCGGCCATCCCCGCACGCAGCACCTGCCCGAGGGTACGAGAGGTCTCTGCTGAGCTGAAATGGCTCTGAACATCCCGAAATTGGGGCCTGGCTGTTCACTTTCTACCTGTTTGGGAGGGTTATTACCCTTTACGTCCCCCTTTTTTTTTTCTCTTCCCAGCCAAGTCGGCACAGGACAGTTATCCCAGTCTCTTCCCGTTAGGGGTAAGACGATGAAACCTCTTTTGGGTAATTTTTTTTTCTTGCTTTTTGGATGACTTTAAAAAGAAGTTAAAAAAAGAAAGTAGTAGCTTCGGGGAAGGCTAAATTGGGAAACCCGGGAGTAAGCCGGATTTTATTCAGTATTAAAGACAAGGTGAAAGGCATGGAACAGCGGAGGGGATTTCAGATGAAACGGATGTTTTAGAAATAGTACATCCATGCCCCCACCCACGGCCTGATCTGGCAACAAGGTTTTCCAAGCGCCATGGGAGGAGTTATCAGAGTTTTATGAATGTCGATAGAGCGTTTAATAAATACGGTCGAGGGGGAAGAGGTTTGTCCTTGAGGAAACTGAAAGTAAAAGGAAACATCTCCTGACAAGATTCCAATTCACGGGAGCGGTGGAGGTACAGCCGCGCGGTGCTGCCGGCTGGCATCGCCAGGTTTTTCTCCCAGATATTCCTAACAAACCAATAAATCCCAATTTTTACACGCAGAATGAGAGGAATCCCCAAGCTAGGTGCAGTTGTGGCGGATGTGGTGAGTTCACACCGTACCTCACTGTCAAGAAAAACACAGGGAAACATCTGTAGTTCTCTGAAAGAGTCAAATACTTTTGCCAGTACTGTGGAGCTATTTTGGGGACTAAAACCCAAAGCTCCTATCTAGTCTGGCACATGGACTTAATCTGTCTATTAAGTAATTTGGAGGTGCTCATGTGCACCTATTTTCTTCTCAGTAAGTAGAAACTGGCTTTAGGGAGAGGGAACTACAACTAATTTAACAAAGAAATAAAGCTGCAGTCGGGCATACCGTGGGTAAACAGAAGCATTTGAATCTTTCGAAGCCGGGAAATGCGTGGGAAACATCACAATGTTTTCTGCAGTCAGGGACAAGATTTTCTCAAGGGTTGGTTAACCCGAGACTAAATTCTTTCAGTTTAAATCACAGATTCAATTTGCAGGAATCAGTTCGAGTAAGTCAGTGACTAAAGTCAAACTTCGCTGCCGAGGGAAGTGGCTGCTCTGCTCGAAAGTCGTTGTCTCTGACCAAAACGGAGTTGCCCCCGTGCTGACATCCTTCCCGTAGGAAAGATTTTTAGGGTCGCTTGTTTTCTCCGAGAGGAAAAGGCACCAGGATTTGCAGAGAACACTTCCAGAGCCTCTGACACGTTACAGCCACTTCCCACCGTGCAAGCAGCGGTGACGGGCAGGGAAATAAGCGGAGGAAGGAAAACACACGCTGCCTTTAGCACTAATTCTGCTCTGTAAATTCGCGCTGTCCTGGGGCATGCAGGGAGCGGGGCCACGCCGAAATTCAGGTTCCAGCGGCAGCCCGGCCGTGCCGGGGGACAGCCCGAACGCGCTCTCTGCCTTTTATGTTGTTGTTTTGCCCTTACTGCTGCACAACCTGGTAATGTCTTTGTCTCTCCTCCCTCACCCCATCCCGTGTGTTTCCTCCACAGCGGAGTAGCTTTGTCCAGAGCCCACTTTGAAAAGCAGCCACCCTCCAACTTGAGGAAATCCAATTTCTTTCACTTTGTTCTGGCTCTCTACGACAGACAGGGGCAGCCCGTGGAAATAGAGAGGACAGCTTTTGTGGACTTTGTAGAAAATGATAAAGTAAGGCTCCTTACTCTTCTTCTTCCTCTTTTCCTCTCCAATTTTGATCTTCTCCCTTCGCTGAGCTGCCAGCTTCTAATACCTGTTGTCCCTAAAAAAATACAACCATGGTTTGGTCAGGGCTCAGGTGCTGTGGTAGAGCTGTAACCCTGTGTGTGCTGCTGTAGTTAAAAAGGGTTGGAAGCCTCTGCTCCGTATCACGAATTTCATTCACTCACTAAAATGAAAATAAATAAAATTCACGGGGGATAAATGAGCTTAGCTTTTTTTACCTGCCACATCATCCAGGTTTTATTAGTACCCAAACAGAAGTGGAATCTGACCTGTTAAATATGTCAGATTATCGTTGAGCGTGGTTATATGTATTTCCTAAAGCTCCAAAGTCAATGGCAGGACTTGAAAAGCATTTGCTTTTGGATTTTAATTCCATGTCTTGACCACTTTGCATTTTTTCAATTATTTTCTTAGCCATGAACAAGATTTTTTGAACTGTGAATCATAAATAATTATCTTACAGGAAATGACATTTTAAAAAGTGTGTAAGAAACATCCCTGTAACACAACCTTCAGGAAACAAATAGCAATTTTGACTCAAAGTAACACTATTGCAAAGCAATGATCACAGTAAAATCAGAAGCCATTGTGTTTCCCTGCTGTCAATCTGCTTTATATTAAATTATTTGAAATGCACAAATTCTTCTCGATGTATTCTCTTGAAAAAGTTGAGAGCATAATGGCAAAGAAGAGGGAAAGAAGTTCTTGAACTCCTACAGGAAAAGATGTCAGGAGTACTTTGTGGTTTGTCCCGGGTCACTCGGAAGGTTAATACATCCCAATCCGTGGATTCACCTCTCAGAATTTTAATCGACTTTGTTGTCACTTCCATCATGATTACCACCTCTTGCATTTTAAATATGCCAAGTGTAAGTTCTGGAAGGATTTTTCCCCTCCCCTTCTTTCAAATTCCCTTTCAGGAGCAAGGCAATGAGAAGACGAACAATGGCACGCACTACAAACTCCAGCTCCTCTACAGCAACGGTGAGTGCCCTTCCCTGGCACCTCCTGGGGGCTGTGCAGCGAGGCAGGGTCTGCCTGTAGGCACTGTGATTTCCAAAATATTCTGAAATTCCCTTGCATGAGGCCCCTTCAGTGCAGGGATGGCCCTGGAGTTTACAGGGCTTGGGAAACAGAGCTGCCTGGGATGCTGAGGGTGTCTAAAACGGCACTAAATGGGTTTGTTCTGCTGCTCCTGGGGCAAGGTGCCTGTAGAATGTTATTTATCCTGTTCTCCCTGCTCTAGGTGTCAGGACAGAGCAGGATCTCTATGTGAGGCTCATTGATTCTGTCACCAAGCAGGTGAGCAGGGTTGATCTGTGCCACGCTGTCCTGTCCCGCCTCATCCTTCCTCTTTGCTCAACATTTCCTTGCATGTTTTTCCTCCTCTGCTTCACTTTGCTCTCTTGCTCAGCTGTATTGCAGACCTGTTTTGGAGGGTAATTGAAAACTCTGCTCTTAAGTCTCTTTTTTTTCCCCCCTCTGTAGACTGCTGGTTTTTATCCACTTTGTAGCAATAGTTATGTAAAGCTGCACATAAATATTGCATGTTTATCCCCTGCACATAAAGGGGAAGGTGTTTATTTGCAGGTGAGCAATGGTAAAATCCCTTCCCCTCACATGTGAGTAATCTAAGGAATAAATAACCCCTGATGCTCCTGGCTTACCCCTTCTCTTCATTTTTGTAGCCTATAACTTACGAAGGCCAGAACAAGAACCCCGAGATGTGCCGAGTGTTGCTCACCCACGAAGTCATGTGCAGGTAAGATGATTTTATGAACACATCATTTGTGTGCTTTGCTTCCCAAAATGCTGGAAGAGCCTCTCCAAGGAAATTTTAACTAGGGAGAGTCTGATGTTGTTATTTGTTTATTTTGTTGTTGGCTCAGAGGGGGTCTTTGTGTAGAAGACTTTATGTGTGTAATTCTTGCTTGGGTTCAAAACAGATATTTGATGGGAGGTTTCCTATTTTTTTGCTATTCATTTTTCCTGCAGGAGATTCAACAACCACAGCTGCACTATTTTTGTATAAAGTAGGCCTTTACATGTGTTGTTTAAATCAAGACTTTTATATACTTATTGCTCATAAAATTTCTGCTCACCTTATGAGAATTTATTTATTTATTTATTTATTTATTTTTTGCCTGGAAATTGCAGGATGTTCTTAATGGAATTTCCTTTGGTGAAATATTTTCATTTTCTTAATTAAAAGTGGCATCATTAATGTTCTTTAATTTTGGGCAGCTCTACCTCATAAGAAAAAACCCTCAAATCCTTCCTTTCTCTACATGTTAACAATATTTCGGGGTTTTATAATTTTTAATTAAGGCAAAAAAATGGACACTATTTTTAGCATTTAAATATATAAATTAGAGGGTGAAATGACTTGAGGCTGTTTTTAATAACTTTTGTATAAGTCTGAATTTACATGTACCTTATATATGTATGTCGAGCTTCCATGGTAACTTATTACCTTTCCTGTTCTTGGGTAATTAACTTTTAAAAATACATATAATAATGCAAACAGTCAATGTTCTTGAATTAAAATGTGCCAAAATGAGCATAGAACGTTCATGAAACAAGAGGCAAAACCCATTTGTGACCTTTATTATACACAGTTTGTGATTTATTGTAGCAGTGGGAAAGGGTTAAGCTGTTGGACTCAATGTTGCTTCTTTTAATGGTGCAGCTTGCTACTTGATTGTTTTTTTTTTTTAATTAAAGTAGACTTTTAAGTTAATTTAGGAATGAGAGAAGCCTATTTGGGTAAAATTTTTATCAAGGGGAAGTCTTAGTTTCAGTACTTCATTATGTCAACGATTCCGTTACTTTTTAATAGGATATGAATCAGGTATTCAGAATGAAACAAATGTATTTTTTCTCTGTTGTGGGTAGCTCTCATTAATTAAGTAAATTAGCTTTTGCCCAGTATTTTCATATTTATGCCTAAACACAGTGTGTCACAGTGCAATGGGTGAGCTTTACAAGGGCCTGTAGTGGCAAAGATCAAAGGTGTATAAGTGACCTTCTGGCACATCTAGGACTCGTGTATATAATTTTATATATATATAATATATGGATCCGTGTTGTTGAAAGGTTTCACTACAACCAGTGAAAATTAGAGAAGAAAAGTCTGATTTCTCGTGCAATTGGGCTGCAGGTTGTGATAACACAGGAGCACTGAGCCCATTTCTTGTCCCCACTCTCCCTGCACAGAGCGCAGTTCTGGTTTGGAAGTTCAACTATTTCAGCACCTTCTCATCCAAATGGACATGTTTGATTTCTAATTAATTTGGGCTTTCCCCCTGCTTCCTGTCCCTGCCTTTATAGTATCAAATGCTCTGCTCAGCTTTGACATTTCTGAGCTCCAGTGATGCCTGCAAACCTCCTCTGTGCTTGATTTAAGGTAGCGTTGCACAAATCTAAGCTATTATTCTGATTATTCTCAGCTCTGCTGCTTGATAGATTAGCCAAGGAAGAATTACAACTCAGGGATGTCCTTCCCATGTAAAACACAGATTAGTGAAGGGAATCAAAAGCTCTCTGTAACCTAATGAAGACATTTGATTTTAAATGTCGTGTTTTCCTGAAGTATCTCTGAGCAGGGTGCTGTGTATTCTGAAGAGGCATTACACATATCACTTTGAATAATGCCAGGGGAATGCCTCCAACTCTAGTTAAACTTGACATTTTATTTTATTTCTTTTAAGTACAATAATCAAATCTTCCTCATTGTCTGCTGCTTAAGTGGCAGCATCAATTTTTAAAGCCTCTAGTTTAGTTTGCATTAGGAACAGTACATAAAATTTTAATGCATTGTACCCACTCTGCTGTTGAAATTGATGCCTCCTCCTTCTGAAAAGGAAAACAAGAAGGGTCTGTCTGTCTTTCTGCCCCTCTTCCAATCCTCCCTAGTCAAAGGCAGGGATTTTTGGGGAGGGTTTTTCTGTACAGAATCACACATGAAGATATTTTTTGCTGTGTGGAGACGAGCTCCTGTGAAAGTGCCCGTCTCTCCCTCAGAGGGTGACAGATGCCTGCTTAGCAGGAAAGTTGTCTAAATATTGATACGGCTGCACCAATCTGTCACAGCCATTGAAAGTTCAGCTCTCAATAATTAGTGCTTTCAGGGCTTCCAGCGTGAGGCTCCATTTATTCCTTTCCAATCTGATTTTTTTTTTTTCCCATTTGCTTCTTATGGCCTAACATGATCAGTTCCTATTAGGCGTGTTTGTGTGGAATAACACAATCCAAAAAGGCTGGAAATCAAGGCAAAACACCTTCCTCTCCTGGAATAACTCCCCCCCCATACACACACACACAACTCCCATCTTCTTCCTTTTCTTCCAATTATTCACCAAGAGGAAACTCGTTGTTATGCTGCTGCCAGCAGCCCCCTCCGCCCTCAATGCTCAGAGGGTTAAAAGGTATTATAATTCGAACAGAAGTAGTCTCAGGGTCTACAGCTGGCTAATAACAGAGTTGTATTGAGTGGAGCGAGCCCCACAGCTGTGACTTTCGCCACAAGGCTCAGACTAGACGGAGCTCTAATCAGCTGGGCCAGGCGGCCACTGGGGCCCGTGTCTTTATCGGCCAGATGGTGTGAATTTAGACACTTTTGTTATGCAATTGCAGGGAGGAGTTGGGCAGAAGAAAACAAAACAAAGGCCACCATGCTGTGAGCTTATTTGAGTTTGAAATTAGAGACAGATTTTTTTTTTTTAAATTTTTTTTTTCTTTTTTCTTTTTGCTGTTGGGGTGAGGGGAGGAAAGTTGAGGGATGAATTTTAAAACCGTTTTTAGTCAAGTACAAGGAGGAAAGTTGAGGGATGAATTTTAAAACCGTTTTTAGTCAAGTACAAGGAGGGGAAAGGATGGAAGTTTGGCTTTGATATGAGGTTTCTGGGGTGCTCAGTTTGTAGGGCTGGGGTTGTCTCTGGGAAATTTCTGGGTTTGGTTTAAGTTTTTTCTGGACCATTCTTAACACAAACCATCATTTTCACCAAGAAGACCTAACTAGAGGGAAAAATATAACAACAAAAGATGTAGAAAATCATCTTAAGCCTTGATATTCTTGTCTGAAGCAAACGAGCATCTCTAAAAGTGTGCTCCCAGCCCAACACTGTAGCAGAAATGTAAATGTTGGTGAAGTCATGTCAATAATTTGCTTGAAGAGAATATTGAAGTCTTGATCCTGGATCAGCAGAGTTTGGGGGTTTTGCCTTGGACTGAAACTGGAACCAGCCAATTCTGTTACAGACAAGTGGAATTGTTACTGCTTGCATATGGGGTGAACCTCTTGGACACAGGGATTGAAAATTTCAGAGGAATTTTTGCTGAAATGTTGGTCTGAAACATCCTCAGTCCCACTCTGATTTATGTGCAAACAGTAATTCCTTCACTGGAAGTGGCTCTTCTCCCTCATCAAGATATTTTTTTTCACATATTTAAGCTCAGAAAGTACCACGGTCAAAGGGGAAAAAAGTCTATCACTTACAAAGATCTTTCCCCAACTGATAGGAATGTAGATATCAGTAAAATATTTGGAGAACTTCAGCTGCAAGCCACAGTTTTAGAGGAAAAAATATTTGAATATTACAAATATAAAGTTCAGAACTGAAATAATAGTGGAAATAGAAATAAAACAAGATGCACTTGTTTCTGAACCTGGACACATTCTGCTCAGTCTCACAGAATTCATCCTAAAATGCCCTGCCAAGAAGTGGCACCATCCCTGGAATCACTACAGATTTTTTTTTTCTTTGTTATAATGGCCTGTAAAGCAGCAAAAATTTTATTCCAAATGTCATTTTCCATTTGTTGCTATACTGGACATGTCAAAGTACATCCCAAACTGATGTTCCTTTGAGAGGATTTTGTTCATTTTTGGGGGATTTATTATAATTTTCTCCTTTAGAAAGCATCTCCCATTTTGGCTCGTGGTATAAAAATATTCCATTGTTTCTAAACACTGATTGGGCAGTGAAATCCACAAAAGATGCACTTAAAACAAAGTTGGGAGAAGGAGGAGGGTGATGTTCTGTGCTGATGTGAATTACCAGAGCTGCACTGAAGTCGATGGAGCCATGACAATTTACAGCAGCTACAGGGGCTGCCCCGGGGATTTTTAAATATTTAGTGTATCCTTTTATTTTAAAAGGAGTAGCATTGATGAATAAGTGCAGGTTTGAGGCAAGGGGAATGTAGGAATGTTGAAACAGTTAGAGCTGCTATTCAAAGAGATCTGCTCCTTCCAGCTGATCTGGCTGGGCAGTTCCAGCCCCAGAGCAGGAACTTCCTGGAAACTGGAGGAAATGTTGGGATTTTTCCATAGCTGAAAGAAGGCTTTTTTGTCTAAATGCTCATTTTAGGTATTTATAATTAAATATTAGGCATATTAAAAAAAATCCCCACTTTAATATTTTATTCTGCTGTTAATTAATTCAAGTATTTTATTTATTATTTTAATATTTATTTATTTAATTTATTACAAATTTTTATTTCTTTTATTCTGCTTGGAATTGCTCCCTAATTGGAAAGCTCTGATACTCAGAGTGCTTCAGAATTTTGCAAATGTATTCAGCACCCTGGTACAAAAACCCACCAAAATTTCTTCATCCATGTGTGGAGATTTGAACAGAAACCTCTGCAAAATATGGAAAATATCTTCTAGAAAGGCATCTGATCTGGTGACTTTTGAGGGATGTGGGACTCCTGATTGAGACTTTTTAAACTTTTGGGTGCCTCCATCCTCCCCATCCCATGTTGGCTTTGACTGGAACAAAAAACCTGAGCATGAAAACAGCTTAAATCTTCTCTTCAGATTATTTAAAAGTGCTTCAGATTATTTAAAAGTGAGGATTCCAGACCAGGGGCTGTCTTTAAAGTCTGTTTAACTCCTGGTGCTCAGCTCCTGTGTGTGCAGGAGCATCATCCATGTCAGTGATTACATCAGTGGAAATAATAAACTGTCTCTTGATTAAAAAATTTTTTTATTTATTATAATTAATATTATCATTGAATAAGTATAAATTAATGCTTAATCTAAAGGGTTTATCACTGGAAAGGATTGCAAAGCCAACCTGTAAAACATCTCTTCAGATCCTTTGTAAGACCTAAATATGTTCAGTTTTTGGCTTTTCAGTTATGGCTTTTCCTAGAGTGCTGAAGTCACCATATAAAACGTAGATATTTAATAATAATAAAATACAGTAATATAAAAAATAATATTGGGATATACCAAACCATTAGGTTGCTTTTAGTCAGTTCTAACACCTTTTGATGGACTTTTAACTCCACATAACCCATTTGGTCCTGCCCTTGATGACATCCTGACATCTGTCAATCACTTTTTAGACCCTTACAAATATCACCTCAGTCTCAAGTGTGACAATATTGCTGTTCAATTTTGGCTGGGGAATTCAGAATAGATTACAGGGAGCTAAGTGGCAAACTCCAGCTGGAACCAGCCAGGACTTAGGCACCCAATTCCCTTAATTTTCCCTTCTGAAAAGCAGAATTTTTACCCTTCCAGGCATATATTGAGCACCAAAGGTTTTCTGAAAGACTTTGAGCTGGTTCTTTGCTCTCCACTGTCCCAGTGGTTCTTTAATTTTGGTTTTCTTTCCCTCTCCAGTCGGTGCTGTGAGAAGAAAAGTTGTGGCAACAGAAATGAGACTCCATCTGACCCCGTGATCATTGACAGGTAGGAGATGAATTCTCATTTTCCTGCAAAAGCATCCCAAAATTGTTGTTTTTCACTTTGAATCACCAGAGATTGTTTCTCACTGGTTATCTGTTTATGCCTGCCATTTCGGGACCTTGACAAAATTTATGTTTATTTTTCAAATGAAATCCTGTTTTTATTGTGACCAAATATCCCCTGTGTCCACCTGGAACGTTCTCTCCTCACCTGGGATGGGATCCAACTGGATTACTGAGACAGATAAAGCTTTGAGCAACCTGGCAGCTTCAGTAATGTTCTTGAACAAAAGAGCAATATTTTTGTAGAAATGTAGGGAGAAAGGGAGGGGTAAAAAAGCAAAAATGCAACATTAAATCTGACAGGTTTGGGATTGTGAGCAATTTTACATAGAACAGCTTTGTGTATCACTCAGTTTCAGTTCCAGGTTTAGGTTCCTTTGCTGTTTTTTAGGTCAGTAACATAAATGGGGAGAACAGCAGTTTGTTAAACCATGAAGTGGCACTGTAAAAACTCTGGGTGTATTTGGGGGAGCTTAGAAAACTTCCTTGTGGAACTTGCTGACCTGGAAGGGTTGCAAATCTGGAGTTCAGCAAGGCTCAGACAGGGAAAATAAAAACAGGCAGAGCTGCTTCAGAAAGGAGCACACAAAAAAGGCTCCAGAAGGGGAACAGTAAATAAGGAAAAGCCAGGAAGAAAATGTTTTCCCCCAGATTATTCTGTAGTGACCCTTACAGGGCTCCTTTTCCCTGAAGCTGATGCTGGAGTGGATTGGTTTTATAGCCAGGTTTATTTTTTTGCCTATCTGTGTTTGGCCTGTTCTGTCTTCTTTTTAATAAGCTTAATTTGTTATAGTATTTCTTGTAGATTTGTTTGGGCATTCAGAGCAATAAAGCTGGCTTGAATAAAGATCTGCAATAATTTTCTTATTTTTTTTTTAATCACAGAGCTAATCTAAATAATTTTAGAACTCTGATGAGGTGATGGTTTCCTTCTCACTTTACCCCATGTTTTCCCCTTTTAATTCTGTGCTCACAAGCTGTGGTTGGGGCCAGAGCTTAAAGCTGCAGTGAGATGGGCTCTGTGGGGAGCAGGAGCCCTGGATGTGCCATCTTGACCTTTCCTAGGAAATTTCAAGCTTATTTTTGGCTGTGTTGATGCTTGGTATGAATGTGCATTTGGGAACTCTCCAGCCCGAAGTCTGAATTTTCTGGGAAGCAGCTCAGGATGGAAGGTGCTGGACTTGCCCCTGGATTGAGACCTTGACAGGGACAGTTCCTACCCCAGCTGAATTTGTAATCCTGAGCCAGCTGCTTCTTCTCGTGCAAAGTGAAGATTCTGATGCTTCCTGGGGAGCTTTGGGATCTGCTGGTGTAAAATAAATGGAAACTCTGAGAAAGGACAGGGCTTTTCTTTCTAGCAGCTGTGTAGGAAATGTGCATCACCAATCACCTGTTGCACTCAGTGACTCCCAACCTTTTCTGTTTTGCTCCAAGACCTCTCCTAACTTAGTCCAGACCTCTCCTAATTCGTTCTGAGCCCAGAACTGTTTTCCTGCCTGCCCTGCCTACAGCAATAGAATCCTCTTGGCATTGAAGCATCCTCCAGGCTCAGTCTGGCAGTTCCTTTTTGTGTGTTGGTTCTTCCCTTTCTGTTTGTGTGTGTCTCCATTCCAGGTGAACTCCAGAGCTCAGTGAAGGCAGGTGAGGGAAATAAATCAGTGCTGCAGCCTGATGCAGCTGCTGCATTCAGTGTTAAAGGCAGTCACTAATTCAGTTTTAGGCTGCAGAGAGAAGAATTTATCCCAGCTCTGCCCTGCTCCCTGGAGGAGGCTTGGCTTGGTGAAAGAAGCAAAACTCAAAGCTAAATATTTTTCTTTTTTTCTGCCACTATCTGGTGGTGCAGCATCAAGAGAGTGACTCCTCCTTCTGGCAGAGTTATTTCTGTTCCACCTCTTCACCCTGTGAAACGGGGCTTGAGGAGTGAGGGATAATCCTGTGTGCTGCATCTCCATCAGCACGTAATGCAAATAAAATAACAGAGCTGTAAAATAAAGTAGCAGAGTTGTGCTGTGCCTGTCTGTGCACAGAAAAATCCTTGGCTTGTCTGTCAGCCTCACACACCTCCACAGCACCAAAGCACAACAGCTCAGGGGTGTAACTGCACACTCCACTCCTCTGAAATGCACCCTGTGGGGTGATTTTTTATTGTCTTTCAAACAAGGAGGGTCCTGTGTGCTCTGGACTCTGGGCAGCAGTGCTTTGATTTATTTAGGGGGTCTTTCTATGGCTTCTTTAAAGCAAAACACTTCTGCTTAGGGACTTGGCAGCAGGTGGAATATAATTTCTGAAGTGCACCTTGCAGCCATGTGGGTCAATAAATATGGGGATATTTTCAGCTCAGTAATGCCTTCATGGTGGGTTGCTGTTAATTTCAAATGAACTACAGGTTTTCTTCAAATAGTGATTGAAATACAGGTGTTTTTTCCCTGGTGTGAAATGATGGGTAAATGTAAAAATCTGCCATGTACCCACCCAGCTGTAACATTGTCTCGTGTCTCTGGAGAAGGGAAAAAAGGAAAGTGGAGAGAGGAGAATTGCAAAAACACCTTTGTGTTATACAGAGCTCCGCCTAAGCACTGTGGGCAAAGTGAAACAGAATTTCCATGGACTAAAATTCCAGAATTTTTGAGATTGGAAAGGTCGCCAAGGTCATTGAGTTCAACTGTAACACCATCAATATAGTGATTTCCCCTTTATTTGTTTCTCTACCCACTTTTTAACCTGCTCTGTGCTGGAGGGAGACACAATTCAGACTTGTATCCCTGTTTAAAAAGGAAGAAATAGTTCAGTGGGAAAAAAAAAAAAGTCAGCCCTGTTGTGGTTGTTGTTGGGCTTTTTCTTCTCCTTGAAAGAATTCCAAAAGTTCTGATGCTGAATAAAACATTTTTGCAATGACCTTTGCTCCCGGGACTGGATTTAGATCCGAAGGCCCTTGCAGTTATTTTTCCACTCCCTCTTGGAAATGAGAACGTTTCCATATGAAAGGGAACTTCTCCACTGAAATTCAGTGTGTGCCCTCTCCTGCTGGCAGAGTTCTGCAGGATACATTGGAATATTTTGGTTCCTGTGATGTTCTGAGCCAGAATTCCAGTGTAACTCTGGATAGAATTGGATTTCAGAGCGATGCTTCTGATTTAACAGGGATGGCACAGCTCAGATCCTGCACTGCTGCTCTTACAGGTGTCCAAAATTGGGAATTCCGCAGGAACACAGGGCTGGAAGGACCTGGAATTGCATTTTTAATCCAGAAGCATTTGCACTCCAGGGTTTTGGACAGCATGAGCCATGATCAGTTCTCAAAAAGTCACAGCAAGCTTTGTGTGCATAACCAGAATTAGGGAGAGCTAAGCTGGTTCTGGTGTGTTCCTGTGGTGGATTCACCCTGGATTTCTGCTTGCCTTTTGAAGTTGCCATCTGTGGGATTGGTTGGTTTAAGAGACATCAAAAATGTAAATATTGGTTTTTTTCTCCCTTCTCTCGTGGCTGAAGTGGTGGTTCTTGATGTTCCTGGTAGTTCCTCGAAACTGGAGAGTGAATTTTGTGTTTCCTTTATGGAAATCACAGACAGGGATGTGAGATGCAGGATTTGGGGAACTTTTGGATGGAAGGGTGGAAGCTCATTCCTTTGAACATGGCACTTCCAACTGAAAACTGTATTTTGTTACACCTGTGCTAGAATTACTCACTTTCTTGCCTTTCCTACCCTGTTCATGCAAATAAAAGAAAAAGCATTAGCAACTACCTGGCTGTGGAAAGCGGTTTCAGATCCCTGAATAGGAGGTTTTGGGGTGTATTTTTCACATTCCTGGTGCCAGGAGGATTCAATCTGCATGGCAGAGTTTGATTGTTCCTGTTCTGCCCTGAGCTCTGTGGCCCCTGTGAGCCTGCCAAGGCAAAACGAATGTCTGGGATCTGTTGCTGCTGTGGGGTGAAATCAGGGGCACTTCCCAGCTCCCCGTGTGCCCCAGTCCCCCCTCCAAGCCCCCAAAACCTACAATTATCTCTCCCCTTGTCCCAGGGACTCAAAGTCCTTTGTTCACTGCTAAACCTTGCTCTCCTGCAAAGAGCTGCTGTTGTGCCATCTGTCTCTTTATGAATTTTTTAGTAGACTAGATGTTTGTGGGGAGTCAGTAACTTAAAATTGCACTATCCCAGCCATTTGACAAGTGGTTCTCTTAGTGCCTAATTTGTTTGTTTCTTTTTTATTTTCCCCTCTCATTCAGACAAAAAGAAAATTCTTTACTAGTTTGCTGTCCAAAACATCTTGAAATCTTTGATGTGTGCAAACACTTAAAGCTTGTAAACAGACTAAACTGGAGAGTAGCTTCTGTCATTTAATCTTTTTCATTTAATGTTGACAGACAACAGATTTTCCAGCAAGCTGATGAGTCAGAAGAAGCTTAAATATATTTTTGAGTGTGCTGGAAAAATGAAGAATGGACTGGCTGGGTCTGTGGAAGTCCTGGGTTCTGCTCCTTTCTCTCTGTATTTTTGTAGCTATTCACAGGGTCTGTGTTTAACTATGAACATATGGGATTTTCTGACTTTCCTTGATAACACAAGGACACAATTGCTGAGAATTGATGTGTGGAAATACTCTGGTGATGTGCAAGAGCATTGCTGTCACATGGAGGTGCTTTTTGGGGTAAATTGTAAAGTTGCTCTCCCCAGGACTGTTGGTTGCTGCTGCCTGGGCTGGAGGTGCTGCTGCTTCTGGAATGGAGCAAGAAATGAGATGGGTTTAAATCACTGCTGGTTTCAAGCACGGATTATTGGGGAGTTAAACAGAGCTGGAACCTGATTTCCACCAGTGTTAGAGGGAACACATGTGTGGAGTGCCCACCAACATTGATCACTTCAGTTCCTTTAAATCTATATCTAGAATAGTTAGCTCATGTCCTGATCTGAGAGCTGTGAGGGAAACGTGGCTGAGCCTAAGCAAGGCCACATTCTATAATTCAAAGAAATAAAATCTAACTATTGCTACTACTGCCTGGAAGTCTTAAGAAAATGAAGACAAGACCCAGAGGATTTTAGCAGTTGTGCATAAATCAGATAAACTTCCCTGCTGCTCTAGAGCATCTTGGACACAAGCATGGATGGATTCCAGTCTTGTTAGATTAGCTGAGATAAAAACATTGAGGGTGCTCGGGTAAATCCTGCATGAGCAATGCAAAGTTGGGAGTAAAGTTTACACGTGGTGTAGGGGAATCCTTATCTCTTTTTAAATTGAGGCTTTTTGCTGTAAATAGGGAGCATTTGGTGCAGTTTGTGCTCATAAACAGTGAATGGGGAGGTTAAAGGGCTGCTGGCCTCAGAAGGACAGAGAGCAGAGTAAGGAGCCATTGCAATCAATGAGCTTGGTAGTAGTGGAAAGGGGAATGGAAAACAAGTTTCCCATGGACTAAATCACCTCTGGGAATAGAAGCTGAGGATAAATTCGCTGTGCAAACAGCACAGAATAAATTCTGGGTATGTAGAGCAGCAGTGTGTGACATGGGATCTCCACAGCTCCACTCCTTGGGTCTGTGTTTGCCTGGCTCCATCTGCACTCATCAATAAAAATGCCAATATTTCCGAGTATTTGCATCCTAGTGAAAGCATCCTCTGTGTGTTTATGACCTGAAATACTCTTCTCACTTTTGCACTCCTCTCAGCCTCTGTCTAGACCTGGTTTTATGGACTTGTCACTTCATCTGCCCTAAGCTTTTTAGTTACTGCCTCTTGCTTCCCTTTTGAACCTTTTGTTTTTCTCTTCATCCCTTCCCTGTGTGTTCCTTTCACCATCTGTTTCTGGTGGGATTTCCCATATTTTCTGCCCTGTAAACATCCCAGAGTTTCAGCCTCTCTGATTTCTTCATCTCGAAGTTCTCCCAATTAATGTGTTCCTGCTTTCAGATGACATATTAAACAATTTGTCCTGCTTGGCACATCACCCCAGATCCTTGTGAAGTGAAGAAAAGATTGAGACTGAAAGCAGATAATGTGCATCTGAAGCTTCAGTCAGCTGGAGGTGTGATTTTAAAGCTATGTTTTGCCCAAGATGATGCTGGAGACAGGCTGTAGGGCACACTCCACGTGCAGGAGTGGAACTCAAGGCTTGCACTCCAGGCTAGATCATGTAAACATGTCCTGGAACAACATTTCCCCTCTGCAGCTGGGATTCACATTCCCATCTTCCTCCCTGGTTTGGATCTTTAACACACTGCTGTCATCCGAGCCATCCTTCTTTTCCTCCTTATTATTTTTTCCTTTTCCTCCCCGTCTCCTCTGCTGCTTTTCCTCACAAATAAATGCTAATATCTCCACGGGCATCCCACTTACAGCTCCACATTTGGTGCCTTTTCCTCCAAGTGGAGTCCATCGAGCTTGTAAATTGTATTGGATCAGTGAGCCCATAATGAGGCTTCTAAGTCCAAACAGTGCAAGTCTGCTGGGATTTTATTGTTCATAAAGCTCCTTCCCTGGGGAGTGATAGAGCCATTAGGTGTGTGCTGTGTTTAATATTTGGTCATGACAGGAAGCAATAATTTTCTATCTTTTACTGTGGCTCCCAAGTTGTTTTTAAGCAGTCAGCTTATTTAGCCTCAGTGGCTGTGAGCCCATTAGGCAAACAGCTCTTCCCTCCATGAGTTTGTGTCTTCCTACAAAGGCTTGTTTCGAGAAAATAAAATAAAATCAAGTGGCAACTGGTTGCCCTGTGGTGGCTTTTAATCCCTTGCCCTTCTCAGTGGCTGTCACTGACAGGAGTTGACATAAGGCTGGTTTCACCAGAAAATGGCATTTTTCATGCTGAATGAGTTTTTTTTTTTTTTAATTTATTCCAGCAGAGAACAACCATCAAAGCTCCCATGTGCAGGGTGTGTTATGGGTTTGGGGATTTCTCTTGTACAAATCCATTATTTATTTCACTGGAAGCAGCAGGAAGGTTGTATTTAAGTATTCCAGGAGTGGTTTTATAGCTATATAAACAGAAAAAAAAAAAAGAAAACAATGGTTTTGGGTGTAGTCTGTAGGAAACTTCTCTGACTGTCCTTCCCTGGCATTCCCAATGCTTCCCTCAAAGAACCAGGCAACTTTCTGCATGGAATGTGTGAGGAATTCTGCACATTCTGTGTTCTGGTTGTACCACCAGGCTGCTTTTCAGCCTGACTATTGCAGGTGTTCCCCTGCTCTCTGCTTCGGTCTCCTCCTTTGCTCCAGGGGAAAAGTTTTCCACTTTTTCATTTCCCCTCTGGGTCCTTGTCTTGGATCTCTGCGGCTCAGTGGGAGAAGTTTGTATCAGAAAGGGAAAAAGGACTTGGCTGGCTCTGCCTCCAGAGCTGTTGAGAGGCACAGAAGCTCGAGGTGGGTTTGCAATAACCAGGAGCACTCAGGGTCTTTTTCCAAACCAAAACTGAGAGGAAGATCCTGGAGTGTTTGGGAAGAGGGAGGGCAATTCCAGAGGTGCTTAAAGCAGTGGAAAACAGCACACAACAAACACATGAAACCAGCTCATGGCATAAAGAAATTAAAGTTGAGTGCTGATGCCTTACAAATCATATTTAATTAATTTTTAAGAGGTGTGCTTAGGTTTTCCTACAATAAAAAGTTAATTTAAATGGATCCTGGTTCAGCAAAGCAATTAACACTTCGTATTATCTAGCATCAACATCAAGAAGGGTGTATGTAAATAGTTTAAATGAAGAAAGTCCTGAAAAGAAAAGTGAAATTGAAAAGATTGATATTTGGGGTCCTGCTTTCTTTCACAGTCACAACCTTTCTGTAAGAAAATTCAGATCTTGAAGTTGCCTTTTTTGAAAAGATGAAACTTGAGGTTCTTGTGTTGGCATGACTCTAAAGCACAAACTGCAGTTTTGGGTGGCTGATAAAGCTGAGTTCTGCCTCCTTCTACACCCAGTTACCTTTAGTTTTTACTGTGGAAATGCTCTTGCAATTTGTGGCTGCTAGAAATTTCCCTGGGTCTTTAAATTTGCACGTGTTAGATTGTAATCTGGATGAGGAGTGCTTAAAAATAAATTGTAATTTGGATTAGGAGTGCTTGCATTTGGTTTTCCAAATCTCTGCTCTCTTTGGGAATGTGGGTGCTCAGGGCCTGGAAGAAAAGTAACCACGACTTTTCCAGCTGAATCCCTGCAAGTAGAAATCCTTGCCTTGATGCTGACAAAATATCTGCTCAAAATTCCTCTGCTGAAGAGGGGAGAAAAAGCTGTGCAGTGTTGTGTCAGTGTCACTTGGTCACACAAAACCTCAAAAAAAAACCCATCCTTGGGGATGTTTTGGATGTTTTGGGTTTTTTTTTTCTGCCTTTCCTCTTTATCTGAAACATTTCCCAGAATTCCTTCAGGGACATCTGGTTCTCTCTTTTTCCAGCTTTCCTTTGGTGCCTTCAAAAAGTGGCACTGTCAGTTCTTTCTCTTTGCCCAAACAGCACAGGCAGGACACTGGGTCAGCCCAATAATTTGCCTTCAGAAGCAGAGACAGAACCCATTTCTGGGATGGGAGTATGCACCCCTTTGGTTTTATTTTTACAGGGAAATATATATATTCTATATATACAATACAATATATTTAAAATAATGACCTTATATGTTATGTGTTGTTATTATATATTAAATTATTAGATATTTTATGTTTTACAGGCAAATATAACATCTGTGTTTTTACATGAAGTTCAGACTTCTTCTGCACTCATAAATTGATGGCTCTTTAGAATAATAAAATATCATAATAGAGTTCAGGGTTGTACTGGATATGTCAAAGAGGATTTAATTTAGAGTTACTAAAACTTTTGTCCTAATTCTAGCGTTCTGTAACCCCTGAATGAGTTTTTATGAGGAATATCCCTGTATTTCAGATCTTTGGTGTGTGAAAGGTTTCCCTTTAACATTGCTGCAGCTGCAGGGGGGGATGAAGTTTGATCTTTCTGCAAGATTTAATAAGAGTGTTAACAATAATAACAACAACATTCATTATAATAATTATTCCCTGTATCTTCTGTGTACTTTAGTTTTGTCTCTAAGAAACCTGGAGTTGTTTCAGAGCTGTTCTGGGGCAGTGCAAGCACAGGAGTGTTAACAATAATA